>VDFB02017060.1:0-46215 GCA_007258455.2 Sequoia sempervirens
AACACCTTTGGGTGACACTTCACCTTCCATTTTTCGTCTTTACATGCATGTGTTTGGGCGCATTTTGCCTAGGGGAAAGGATGAAAACTTTGACTTTGCTTTGACTACTCACAACTTGGGCGAATTTTGAGGGGTGAGGAGGATATCCAGACTTAGAAGATTTTTAGCCTTCCTTCTTCTTTTGGGCGCATTTCCCCAGGCCTGCAGGATGGAAATTGTTGACTTCGCTTTGACTTTCTCCTCCTTGGGCGCATTTTGGCCTATGTGAAGGACGAACTCAACACTCAAGATTTTCCTGCCTTCTCATCAACTGGGCGCATTTTGCCATGGCAACCGGATGAAGTTCCAGACTTAGAACTTTTTTCATCATTTTTCGCCAGCATTTCATACCCTGCTATTTATAGTAAGTCCTCTGAATTTTGCACCTCTGAAGCTCAGAATGACTTGAAATTTTGCACACTGCATCCTTATAACCTTGTTGTTCTGTCGACACTGCCATTTTTAGTCACCCTGCTATTTTTAGCATGTTTCTAAAGGTGGTTTACTATAAATAGTAACCTCATGTTTCTAATAGCTCCATTGCTCCGATCGACTTGAAATTTGGATGAGGTGCTCCTCACCACGTGACCTGTCTGTCGACACTGACGCATGCACTCAATTTACTATTTTTAGCCTGTTTCCAATCTGACTTACTATAAATAGTAAGTGCTCCGTTTGACTTGAAATTTTACCAGCAGATAGCCTTAAGGACGTTGATCGCGGCGGTTTACACTGGTTTTCGAAAATTCTGACTTTTGACGCCTCTTTTTGAGTCCCGAAGTTGGAAATCCTAATCTGCTCTGCATGCACATCAAATGATCTCTGTTTCCCTTCGTTTCTGTGGCACTGCGATCAACTCGTGATTCTGAACTGCTGGGAAGCGGCTGCCGAGACACACCTGCTAAAAATAGCAAGTTCCTTACTGAGTGAGTATCTCCGTTTGCATGTCACACCATCGCGAAGCTCTCGAAAACCCCATCAGGAATCACCCGACATGCAAAAGAAACCCTGACATGCAAACCCCAAAAATAGCCTCGGAAGGTTGAATTCTAAAAGTGGTCATCTCGTTTTGCATGTTATATCACTGCGAAGGTCTCGAAAAACCCAAAAGGAATATGCAGACATGCAAAGAAAAACTCTGCATCTGAACCCTGAAATTAGCCCCGGAAGATGGACTGCTAAAAATAGTAAGTTGTCTGATTTCGCTCAAATTTTGCACGTGAGTAGCCTGATGCACTCTGAATGTCGTGTGACTATTGGAATCTTGAAAATGCTGATAGATTGCCCTGAATTTCACACTTACTAAAAATAGTAAGTGCCTCAGAATCTGATGAAATTTTGCTGAGAGCCTACTGGAAACACACTGACAACAATATTAAGTTCAATTTTCAATTTATTCACTTTATTCGACCTTGGACTGACCAGGAAAAATGAAACCCTAATTTTAGATTTGGTCAGTTTCACGCTTAAAGTCACTGACGGGCGCAACCCCTTGAAAGGCGGACATCAGAAAAGAGACAGAGCGGGAGAGAGAGAGAGAAAAACCCAAGCCAAAAGACCAGATCGAACAAAATTTAGGGGGTCCCCATTTTGAATGGGGTGATGTGTGAAAAGGTCACAACACTTCTTTCAAGGGTGCACTCATAAAAGCGATTGGGTGCTTGTCCTTTTCTTCTATTCTTTGGGTCAACACCGCTACACACGTGTGCTCTGAGGCAAATGAATACAGATAGAAAGGCCCTGTATAGTCTGGACTGACCAGCACTGGGGCATCGACTATTGCTTGCTTAATCTCATCAAAAGCCTTCCTAGTTCGTGGGGTCCATTCGACCTTTGCATTCTTCTTCAGCATCTCATTTAGCGGCCTAACTATTTCAGCAAATCCAGTTATAAAATTTCTCACAAAATTGATCTTGTCGAAGAATGATCTTAATTCTTTCTGACTATCTGGCAAGCCAATCCTTGAAATAGCTTCAATATGCTCAGGATCAATTGAAATACCCTTCTCTGAGATGACGTGACCCAATAACTTACCCTCTGTGATGCCAAATATACATTTCTTAGCATTCAGAGAGACACCAAATCTTCTGCATCTCTGAAATATCTTTCTTAAATCTTCGACATGGTCTCCTCTTTTCTTTGAGAACGCAGTCAGGTTATCCATGTAGATAATTATGCATTTTCCAACAAGGCCTCGAAAGGCGATGTCCATAGCTCGTTTGAAAGTGGCCCCTGCGTTGATCAAGCCGAAAGACATTCTTCTATACGCAAAGGTTCCCCATTTCGTGGTGAACGCTATCTTTAATCTATCTTCTTGTTCAACCATCACTTGATTGTATCCTGAATATCCGTCCAAGAAGGACATTATTTGCGAACCGTTCACTATTTGTAGTACTTCATCTAGCGAAGGCAAGGGATAATTATCTTTCTCGGAAGCCCTATTCAGATTGCGGAAGTCTACACACAACCTTATTTCTCCGTTCTTCTTTCTGACTAGAACAAGATTGGCGTCCCACGTGGAGTGCCTTACTAGAAAAATGATCCTAGCCGAAAGAAGTTTCTTGACCTCTTGGTAGATTAATGGGTCTAATAAGGGATTTACTGGCCTCTGCCTTTGTCTGAATGGCTTACTACCTGGCTTTAGTGGTATTGTATGTGTAATCAATGATGTATCATACGTCTTCAAATCTTCATATCCCCAGGCTATCACCTCTGGAAATTCTTTCATGACCTTCAAGATGCCTTCTCTTTCTTTAGGTGTGCAAACTTTTTCAATAAAAACATTTTTCACTCATTCGTCTGTTCCTAGGTTAACAGCTTCACAATCATTACCCTGAGTGCTTTGATTTTTGCTCAGTTTATCAGTATCAAATAATCTTTCTAATTCAACCATTCCTCTTGGAATGACATTCGTCTTCAAATTTAGAATTCCTTTCGTGTCAAATTCAGCTTCCTTGGTTTCTTCTTCATCTATGATCTGTGTCTCAAACACACCTGAGCATGTGAGAAAATCCATAACTTGTTTATCGTCATTGAACACTTGGAAATTCTTTATGTTGTCAAGAATGGCTGGGGTTGAAACCAATTCCACTGTAAACTTCTTTAAACCTTCCATAGCCAATGGTTCCAAAGAGCTAGCAGCTTGGGCAAGAGAATTTGCAATAGGATTTTTAGACCTGTACACTTGTTTGATATTGAATGCATCAAGGCTTTCTATGAGGTCCCATACTCTATTGTGGTAGCGGCCTAATCTCTTGTCGTGACAAGCAAACTGTTTTCTTACTTGGCGAACCACAATGTCAGAATCTCCGATGGCATGTACGATCTTGGCTCCCTTCTGAATTGCTAGGAGCAACCCATGAATTAAAGATTCGTATTCAGTAACATTATTGGTGCATGAAAATTGAAGCCTATAAGCACCCAAATAAGCTTCTCCTGTCGGGCTAACTAATTCAAATCCTGCTCCATTGCCTTTCTTTGACTTCGATCCATCGAACCTCAAAGTCCATACTTGATCCTCTGTAAGAGTGCTGGGAGATTGAACATGTGTATTCTCTTGTTTGCATACCTCTAAAACTTTTCCTTCATTCTCAGACTGAGTTGTATCATCTTCTACAAGCTCCTCTATTAAAACATTGTTTTCTTCATTCATCTTCTGATATTTTTCTTGCACTGAAGTCTATGGGACGAGCCTTGCAACCTGTTCTAACGCCACTTTGCACATGGCACAAGTGATCTCGAATTGAAATGATTCATGTATTCTGCACCAGTTGGGAAGCAGCAAATTCTTGATGGAAGCATCTTTACCCAACTCCGTTTCTTGTTTCACACTGTTAAGGACAAAATCCCTGAAGTTCTCAAATGTTCCTCCACTTTCACTATCACTAGAATCACTTTCAATCAACACTTCGGTGGAGGTCATGGCATCTTCTAAACATTTCCCCTCACTTGGGCTTTGCAGCATCAATACTTCTTGCTTGATAGGCCTATATGAGCCTAAATCAGTCTCTACAAACATAATCTCATTATCTTCACCATATTCCATGATCATCAATTTAAGCCTGGGTGTATTGTCAATCTTGATCTGATTCGGGACTCCCGTCCATGGAAGCCACATGTGGGAAAAATCAGTTGCAATGTACCCATTCAACTTTCTGGCCCAGTCTCTACTCAGCAACATACCATACCCATCCGGTATATCGACTACTGATATGTCAATGCAACTTTGAACTCGGGGATCAGCTGATAACTACATATGAATGTTATTTAGTTCACCAACAACTAGAACCTCAGTTTTGTCTAGCTAGGTCACCTTCTTGGTAGTTTGAAGTGGTACTATAGCCAATCATTGACACACCTTCAGTGGCATGACGTTCCTTGAAGCACCGGAGTCAATCAAACAATTGTGCAATAGTTTTCCAAAGATTCTGACACCAGGAATGGGGCAGGCTCATCCTTCCCCTGGTAAAATACCACTGGTTTCTTTCTTTCTTCTGGTATAATATTCCTCTTCTCATTCTTTTCATCCCGTTGTGGAACTTGATTATCACGAGTAACCTTCTGTGTTTGCTCTTGCTTTTGCTCTATAGGAAAATTGAATCTAACTCTCCTCTTATCTTCAGTTTTCCGCTTCTCAGGTTCACTTGAAGCTCCTTGTACCATTCCCACAAAACCTTGAGACTGTTGTGGAGTCTCCCAAGTGTTGAATGGCGCGTGAGGCACCTCTTCTACCATATTTACGTTCTGCACGGGACGAGACTATATGTTTACGGGAGGATTCCTCGATGAACTAGGTGCTTCCTGAGAAGTGCTCTTTACCACGAACGTTTCATATAAACTTCCCAGGATTGTGTCTCTGACTCTGAAATCTTCATTAACTCATATAATGGAAGACTAACCTTTATCTTCTTAACCTCATCAACCACATAGGAACTTAGCCTTTTCATATCATCTCTTGGAAGATTGTCTTTCTGTGGGCGTTGCATTAAGTGGACCGGCTGCTGGACAGTCTGTTGTCCATTTCTGTTCTGCATCACATTTTGTTGCTTATACACTAGAGAATCCCAAGGCACATTTGGATTATTGCTTGCATTTGGATTCGGTGGAGTTGAGAAGTTATTCGGAGGAATCGATGATGTCAGGGGCTCTTTCTGATGATAAGTCCTCTGGTACACTTTGGGTGCTCCTCCAGATGTCTGAAATGCTTGCAACTCTCTTCTTCCTTCTACCAAAATGTTGTTATTGAGAGGTGGAAAAATATAGTTGTCTAGACCAAGAGGCTCTTCTGAGTAACCATCCTGAACTTCTGAATATACTTGAGCCTCTGAATAAACTTGAGTCTCTTCAGCTTGATTATCTAGCGTCCCCACGGGACCATTTGCCGAAGCTGGCGGAAATCTAAGGTTGATAGATGGCGGCGTGTAACTTCAGTATTTAGGCGAGACATTAACTTCTAGAATTAAAGCCTGGTCATAGCTTTGCACCGGAACAATTTCATATCCCGTAGTTGGAGGATTCTCAGTACCTTCTGTGCCCTTTACTTCTCCTTTGAAAATATCAGTAGCTACTTGAAATTCGTGGCATTGTACTTCTGAGTGCTGACTTGTATTGTGATGTCGACACCATCCTAACATAGCTGCTTCAGCCAAAAATACTCTGTCTGCAGGGTGGTTCTCCGGAGGCGGTGGGTTATCTAGTGGTGATGGAACTCCTCCGTTGTTGGGCCCTATGTTCCAGGACCTCTTTTGATATCCTTGGTTATTATTCCGATACCCATGGCTCTTGTCGTGGCCATGTCCTTGATGGGAATCTTGATGGTGTGGAGGATTATTCTGATATCCTCGATTGGCACCTGGATGTGCCTGATAATTCTTCAACATGGATTGCATTTGATTATTTTGATTTCTGAGGTGAGTCGCCTCAGATGACAGCCTCTTCATTTTTTCTACTAATTCTTTCATTTCATCTTTCTCCTCTTGTGTCCTCACTGGTGGCACTGTGCTCTGGAGATAGACAGGCTATGTCGCTGGAGTCTGATAAAGGTATCCCAGGATAGAGAACTAATTGATCAGATGGTGGTGTAACATGATAAGCCGGTTGTGGAACAAGATTCAATGCAGGTGTTTGTTGATTCCATGTTGAACCAAGGGTTTGCATCTGATTATTTGTCGTGGTCAAGCCTGTGTACAAAGAAGGCCCAGCTATGTTTTTTCCCATATTTTGACTTACTTCCACAGCCTTTGCGTATGCTTGGTTCATATTGGCTAGTGCCAGATGAGCTTGTCTTACAAACATTGTGGTCAATGGGTCTAAGGCTGCATAATAGTTTTCCCTACCATCTACAACAACGTATGGAGTACGTAGCCTTGTGAGAGCTTTCCGGAATTTGTTGTTGAAGGCATGAATAGGTTCTTTGTCTTGTCTTCTTACTTCTGTGAATTGGTAGAAAAGCTCTACTGGGGTAATGGGAATACCAAACTTTCCAATGAAAGCTTCTTTCATCTGCTCCTATGTTCTTATGGACCCAATTGGAAAATGTATGAACCAAAAGTGTGCTTCTTCTCCCAAAGAATACGGGAACAGTCTACAAGCTACGTCTGCGTATGCAATTTGTCTATTTTGCAAATGATCCTCGAACATTTTGATGTGATCCTCAGTAGAACGATTTGCATCATTGACTTGATACTTAGTGCAGAAATGCTCTGTATTCTTTGGCATGTCGTGGTAATCAGCAAACTCAAGAGGAGATGGATTAGTAACCAACCACATAGCACCATTTGGAGCTGGTTGACCCCCTGGTTGACCTCCTGGTTGAGCCATCGCTTGAACTGGTTGTCGCCTTTGATAAACAATAACTTGGGCTACTTGTTGTTGGGGTGTAGTAGCTTGGACTGGTTGTTGTTGTTGAACAAACACCGGTGTAGTAACTTGGGCTGTTCTTGGTTGAGCAAATCTCGTAACACTTGGTGGAGTTCTGAACAAACTTGAAATCTCTTCTCCGCTTTGTTCACTTGATTGAACTTCATCGTTTGATAAAATATCCTCACTTGACTCAACTTCTTTACTTGAACGGATTTCTTTCTTCTTGCTTGCTCGAGTAGGTAACGCTAACTCCACAAAGTCTTTGGATGAGCTTGGCGTGGACCTCAAAATTCTTTTCAACTTATCGGTCGAGAATGAACTGATACGATCCAGGATGTAGCTGATTACTGACAGCGAGGTGGAGAAGCAGGAGCGAGTGGTTGTCTTTGATTTAGCAAATCTCTTTCAATTGCAACTTGAATCTCAATAGCCTTCTCTTCTTCCTCTTCCAATAAAAAGCAAGTTCGCATATACTGAGCGTAGTTCTCCTTTTCCCTCCACGCGAGATTGTTCAGTCCTGAAAGAATGTCCTTTTTGTCGTCGTTGAATCCCAAATTAGGCCGCAACACTGGAAATATCTCTCTATGTGGTAACACCATCTTTGCTCATGATAATTTCTTCTCCAATGAATTTCTTTTTTGAATGAAAATCCCTTCTTTACTTGAACGTGTTTGTTAGCTGCAAAGAAACCTCAGAGGCCCTCCTTCTAGCGCCAGTTTCTTGTTGATGTGATTTTTATGACCGCACAAATCAGTAGAACAAAATAGTCCGAAGGCCACTCCGTTCTCTCTTGATCAAAGTATTTTGTGCGCTAAGATTGCAAGAAAGTTCGCACGTTCAACTCCAAGGTTCTGAAATACTTGGAATACCCTCAGTTGGTTTGATGTGAATTGCTATTTTCATGAGGGGACTTACACAATTGTTCAGGATTCTTGCAATTAATAGTAAATGGATGATTGGAAGGTATTTGTATAATGTGGATGATTTGGCAATAAGGTATGTACTTTCCTAAAACTAACCAGAAATGTGCGGAAAGTAAATGAGTATAAGGAAGAGGTAACTCTAAATTCTATCCTAAATGCAAGATATGTGGAGCTCGATTTTAGCAGACTTCGATCCAATTTTACCTAGCCTCCCGTCGGACAACTTCAGCAAAATTGGTGCAATCTTCAAAGGGATAGCAAAAGATATTCAGATTAATATTTAGCATACATATACCATCAGGATGACGCATATAAGTATACAAATCACAATCGAAGTTAAACTCAAGATAATTTCAAGTAGACCATGCAAGGCGAACTTGTCACCAACAAACTGCTAGAGGTATGGAATGAAATGAAGCTACCTTAATAAAACACCACACATCAAAGTAAACTACTTGCATGAGATGAAAATTATGCTACTTTATACTACTTGGATCCGAAAGGATGAAGATACCTTGCTAGCTATCCATGACAAAGACGAATTCCACCATCAAAGAAAAGATCTATTATCATGAAAGTTTTGCACAGCAATCTCTACAAAAGTTTTCAAAGGGAAAACTTTCCTTCTTCTCCACACTATGCTAAGCTATCAAACAAAATGCCTCTCTGCTCTAGCCTCTACTCTAATCTCCAATCTCTAGTCTAATGTCTAATGAATTACAAATGAGGGGGACTCACCCTTTTAAAGATAGCCCAGTCTAATGGACGGCTAAGATTACAATCAAAAGAGTGGCTAAGATTAAGCCACCTCAGCCCTAACCCTAAAAACTACTAGAATAGGGAGTGGTGCAATAAATGAGCAAAAATTACCACACTCCCAAAATAGTAAAGGCAATTAATGCCCACAATCAATCTTCTAGAAGATCATCGTCCAGTAGTGCATTCCCGTTCTCCTTCTCTCTGGCTGCAAACTCAATGAACCTGCCAAGCACAGCCTCAACCTCTTGAACTAAAATGGGTGGAATGCAATCAAGCTAGAACTCTAATACCGTAACTGACGATTCATGCCGCGCACAAGATTTTCTCCAAGCAACTAAGGAATCGTGCGTGCTCTAGATCAAGCTGGAGAAAGTGGAAGTTTTCTCAAAGTCATTTTGTACGAAGGTCTTCACCTCTGAAAAGAAAGGCACCAGTCTACACCTCAAATTATCAACAGTCACCTCATCTGGATTCAATCGCCTAGCAAATATAGCCTCGAAAGTATTTTGGACTCCATCAATGATATTGGCCATAGCCTTTCATACTCTAGTTGAACCCGCCTGTGCTGCGTCGAATAAACCACGTCCCATGATTGCTAAAGAATACCATCTAGAAAAATCATACCTATCATTCTCCTGAATGACCCCTCCATAAATCAACAACCACAGAGGAACATGTCTCAATGCCTCAAGAGGCTGAATTACTTTGCTTTGATCAACTGCCTCCATCCATGCCAAAATACTAGAAGCCTGCTAAAAAGCAAGAGCAAGGTCTTCCATAAACTTTTTTGTCTCAACACAAACTCCCATGACCCACTTGTCTGCCTCCTGTGCCATCATCCCTAACTCCAACAAGCCACTAATTGACTCTCTGGGTATCTCAGCTAGAAGCTCTATCACTGGAATCTCCTGCCCACGAGGATGAGATAGCTGCTGCACATATACTATCAAGGCCTTATGCTCTCTTTTCAACTTCTTGTACTTTCCTTCCTTTTTAAATAATCTATCCTTGAGGGCGAGGTAGGAGTTATCACATTCTTCTACAATCTGTGCACCTGTGGGGCGTTCTAACTCGAAAGTTGTGACCACGTAGTTTTTGGGTACTGCTTCATCTCGGTCACAATCAACTTGTGGGATGGCCACGTGAAGGGTGCGAGAGCCATCCTCTTCAGTAGAAATCTTTGAAAACTTTCGTGCTCTCTTCTTTTGTGGAGGTGCACTGATCCTGTTCAAAAACTCTTCCATTTCAACTGCTGGATCAATCTCTTCGCTGGGGCTTCTTCTCATCCTATCTCTGAGCCAATCAGGTACTGTATACTATATATCAAATGGTTGTTCTTGTGCCTCTACTTCATGGAATTGTTCAACTTCTACATCATTCTGGTGAGGCTCATCGTCCTCAAGTGGCTGAGTATCTCCTTAAACTATATCATCATCATCCTTCAAAGTTGTCTCTAACTCTTGCTGAAATTGAGGGTCAGTAGTAGTCCCCTCTTCATCTTGTTGATCGTCCCTAGCGGGTGAATTGACGCTTTGGCCAACTGAATCTCTCCGTGGTGGCTGATTATTTTCCTGAAACACTTGCACCTGATTCAATGCATTCCTTTTTTCAGCAAATAAAGAAACCTCTTGTATGCTTGGAGAACATGTCTCCAATGGCGTGGGTGATTAATTGCAACTCTTGGAGGTTCCGACTGAACAGGCTCCTGCCGAATTGGCTCTTTCCTTCGAGATTCTGGACCTCATGTGATTTGTTTCTTCCTGCTGGTGGTGGGTGTCTTGTGATCTCCCATCAAATTGTAAGTCAAAGCAATCGACCTACTCTTCAACCTCCTCACACGTCTGTCAACCCATGCTCTGGTGAATGTCAAGACTGGAATGGAAAGTGTGTCCAAGTCAGCAACCTCTAGTTCTGACCAATCTGGGAGTGGAAGTGGAGTATCTCTCACTACGTCATAATTTGGATGGACAACGTCCATGTCCTCATTTACCTGGTCTTGTACTGGAATGACTTCACACTCCTTGATCATGTTTATTGGAAACCTAGAGAACATTCTTTTCCTGACTTCAGTCTTGTTTGACACATCAGCCCAATAATCCTCAATATTTGCCTTATGTTTAAATTCCTCTGATAGTACCCATTTGATGTTGTTATGTGGATCATAGTGTTGTCAGCTGGTGTGATATGAAAAGTGATAAAACTGAAGTTCACTCTCGGCTTCTCTAGCTGCTTGTAATGAAGGACACACTTCATCTGAATTGCCCATGACAATTGGGAAGTCAACACCTCCCTTCTTTTTCTTCTGAATTTTATTGTAGGCAACCAACTGCCTAGATATCTCTAACATCACTATTCTATTGGTTGGGTACTTAGGCAGCCTATATGGATATGATGAAAATCCTTGCAGCCTTATGTAAGAAAACTTTGGAAATTGTATAAACCAGCACCCATACCTCTCAATCAATTCTTGGGATTCTCTCGAGATCCTGTGATGCATCCGCTCCTGAAGCAATCTCGCGATGTGCATGGTGAAGGCATCATTGACACGCTTGTAATAGGTAGTACTTGTCAAATGCAACTGCGAACAAGCCTCATGAATTTTGAACTGGTGAGAGCCACAACCAACAGGCTCCTTGTATGAAATTCCTCTATACTTCGTCATACAGGCCAGCATGTAAATGATGTAAGAGCCCATATAGAATGTCTTCGTTTTTCTTAAGCTCAGGAGCTGTTCATGCAAATTGTCACTAATCATTTCAGCCCAGTTGACGTACTCCTTTCCTTCCAGCAAGAGGTTGATGTAATAGAACATCCATGGCTCGAAAATAAATGACTGCGGGCAGCCTCCAACTCGACTCAACATCATAATGAGATCACAATACTCCTGCTTCAAGTCATCTGATATAATTTACCTCGGCAACTTCGTACGAGAGGGCTTGGGATTGCTCATCCAGTGAGTATTGATCGTCTCCATGCATCTCTCAAATGCAAAAGCATACATTTCCTCAGCTCACTCCCTCGATTTGTAAATCATGTTTCTATGCACTGGGATTCCAAAGTCTTCACCAATGGCAGCATGAGTTAGGTTGGTGAGCACTTGTCCATCTGGTGACATGATTGACCTGTGATCCTTCTCATAGCAGTTTGTGCACTCCATCATCAACTCCGAACACTGAATGGCTGGTGGGAAACCTGCAGCTGCATATAACCCACTTCGAACAATGTTGTGTGAAGTGTTCGAAGGTCGATGATTACCAATCCCCAGCATTCGATTCTTGAAAGCTTCTAGGTTGACGGAGCCCAAGTTGGTATCAGTCAGCTTGCCCAACTTTGAAGTGAACTTCGATTATGGCAAGAAAGACTTGCTCAGCTTCTTTATAACCGCCTGCATGGATGCACCATTGTTGTCCTTGCCAGTCGTCCTTGCTTCAGCCATCTGCAGAACAATAAAAATTCATCAGCAAATTAACTTAGAAAAATGTTGGGTGAAAATTATGTAATCAGCTTTTCGATAGATTACACAACTTGGACTTCAGCCACAGCTATGTGAGATGTGAATCTCTCCTCTCAGAAAGGGGAGGCGCCCTTCTTACTGCTAACAGAAGCGATAGTAATCAAACAAATAATTACAAAATGTACACGAAAACTACGGAGTGGGGGGGTGTGTTACATTCATACTTCTCTCTTTTTTCAGAGAAGATGTTTACAATGCTTCACTTGTTGGAAGTTCAGAATTCTTAATAACCTTAAACTAACAACTAGCAGTAATACCAATATCTCTATCTCGTCAAAGCGATGCGTAGAGATACCAGAAGTGATTAATAACAAACAAAATAAAGTAAAAAAGGAAAGCTCACGAAGGCACAAAGTCGTTCCATAGCTTTATCAGTTTTGGATCTGTGTGGACGTACCATTTGCTACATTTAGAAGCACAAAGTCTTCTTAGACGCAACAATTCTTCGAACAGCATGAACGATTACAAGCACAAAGTCTTGTAGATCACTCAACCAGAACATGCAAGAGCATGAACGATTACAAACACAAAGTCTTGTAGATCATTCAACCAAATGATAAACAGAAATAACAATGCAATCTAAATAATAAATGTAACACAAAGTTTACATAAACTACTTAGTGTCTTTCAGATTCTTCGAACTAATCACTACCAAATAAGATTAACTCACAAAAGTATCGAATCCAACGCAAAGTTTGGCTTGCAATCCTTTTCTTTATTAATCGAATCTCATTCACAAAGCATGAACGCAAAGTTTCACAAATTTGCTTACAAAAGGGCAGCACTTCGTTGCAAAAGGCTAAAAGATAAATTTACAATGAAAATCCCTCACATTATATAGAAAGAGGGATGAGAAAAATTAGGAAAGAGATTGAGAAAAATAAGGAAAGTTAGGTGAGCAATTTTAGGAGATCTCACCTAACTTTGACCAAAGTCAAAGTGTAATTTGTTTTTAAAATATTACATCTTTGGACTTGGTGTAATTACAATTTACAAAATGACATTCGAAAATGTCGAGAAATATTTACAAGATGCATAATGGGATGCACCGGAAATGTCTAACATTGGAGAATAGGGGGCTGCTTCACGTTTCTTTGCATTGGGCGCGGAAGTCTTCAAATTTCCTCCTAGTCTCCTGCACAAACTTCTCATATGGAAAAACGTTGTAATCCACAATGGTGTGATTTCTCGTGATCGATCTCATGGGAGATGAGTGAACCTTTTTGCACCTGTCAAGATGTGTCTTCAGGTTATCCAATGTGAGCCTTGTATCACAAATGATGTTCAGCGAAGCTTCTGAGAAGTCTGAACTGTCAATCAAATTCATGATGGCTACCTTGAAGATCAGGGATATTTCTGTGGTCGGCAGGAAGATACGATTTTCCTCGAGAAGTTGACCAGGCAACTCTCTGATATGTTTGTCAAGAATGGTGCGATGCCCGTCGACATCTTTCTGTACTTGGTGAAGATCTTCTATGTGAGATTGAACCACTTGAATTCTGTGTTTCAGTGATTCTCTTACCTCGACGAATTTTTCTTTGTCAGAAATTACCCCAACCTCCACCAATTTGCTGAGCTTTACCTATTTCATTTCCTTTGCCTTTTTCTTTCCTTTGGCTTTTGGAAGAACTATCTCTTCAAGGTCGAGCTCCTCTGGAGAAATCATTTGCTTTTTGCGCTTCGACACTTTAGATATTAGCCAAGGAGGAAGAAAAGAAGTGTGAACTTCTAGATTTACTGTCAATTCAGTCGCCATTGCCACTTCTGAAGTTATTGTCACATCTGAACTCACCATTGGTATCGTGACAATTGGAGAAGTATTTGTCATCGTTGCTCCTGTAGTTGACACATTGAGCTAATCACTCATTGACTCATTTATGAAACAATTGAATTCGTTTTCAGAAGTGATATCATACGTTGGCGAAGACAAGTTAGGAATGGACGATGGAGGGCTTGACAATATATCAACCATATGGATGCTTGTCACTGAAGGAGTATCAAGCTGGGTTGATGCTGCAGGGATAAGGGATATCTCGACTGCAGGAATGCATGTGGTAGGAATAGGCGACGAGGGAACAGGAGGTGGAGGAGTTCTTGAATCTGGAGGGGTATGAGGAACGTTTGAAGTCACAGGCGATGATGTTCTAGGAATTTCCTCAATTACATTCTCAGGAGGAGAAGTAGTTCTTTCTTGATCATGCCCGGGTTCCTGTTGATCACCCTCTTGTCTCTCCAAATCTGGTTCACCTTCAAAGTCACCTTCAGATCCTTCTTCAGAATCTTCATCAGACTATTGCCTGCTTTCGGAAACCTCTTCGGCATCGGAGTCTACTTCTGCTGAATCTTCATCTTCAACGGATTGGTCGCTTGAAGTTCCTTCTTCATCGGAATCTATCTCCTCCAGAATAGGCTTTTTACCCTTAGAGCGAGATGGATGAGATTCCATGATTTTTGTCTCTTGGATAGACTGGGTATCTTTCTTACCAACAGTGAATTTGATCCTAGGACCTCTTCGCGAAGAATACGGCTGTTGGTTATTATGAAATAGATCGAGAAGAACTATCTTCCAATGATTTCCAAGTGGAAGATGAAGCTGTCTTTAATCAAGAAGATGAAGAGGCAGCTGGCGACTCCACGATACGATGTTGAGAGTCAAGCATATGCTGTTATCACAAGGTCCCAGACTCGGTTGGCTCAAAAGGATGAAGAAGCAAAGGTGAAAAACAACGTTCAGTTGCCGGTGACCATTGCTAAGAAGGGAATGCCATTGCCTACTTTAGCTAAGGATTCTTCAAAAAATCTAGTAAGCAATTCTCCTTCTGTTCTTTCTGGAGAGCCTAAGACTAATGTATCTAATCCTAAAGTACTAGCTGAGAATATATCATCTACGTCTCTAGCAAATTCTTTCCAAGCTTTTGATATTATTGACCATGCTAGGAAGACTAAGATCCAGATGTCTGAGGTTGAGTATCTTCAAGCCAATCCTGATCAACTTGAGAGATTGGTTAAATTTGTTAAAAGTAGCGAAACTCGTCCTGTTTCAAATAGCCCTATTATCCAAGAACCTAAAAACCTGCCCAATAATTTGGTTATCATTCCATCCTCAGTTCCAGGAAAGATAGATCCTTTCTATATTTCCTTGCTCATTAATGGTTTCAAATTAAGTAACTGCATTATAGATTCTGGTGCTTCGGATAATGTCATGCCGATCAAATTTGCTGATTGCCTTGGATTAACTCTTACCAAAACTTTTGGTAATTGTTATTCTATGGATAACAAACATGTGCCTCTTGTCGGGCAAATCAAAGATGCACAATTTGCCTTTGCAGCCTTTCCTGAGAAAAAGATAAAGATGACTGTTCTTGTTGCGGACGTCCCAGCTTCTTATGGAATGCTCCTTGGACGTAATTTCTGTAAAGATGTAGGAGGCGAGCTCAACATGGATATGACAGAAGCCAGAATTCCTGTGAAGGGTGTTGTGCAGAAACTTGTTCCTGAAAGAGAAACCAAGTATACAGTGGAGAAATCTGATGACCCTCATGCTCAGATTCTTTTTGAATCAGCTGGTTTTGGGAATTATTATCTTCATATTGATGAGATTTCTGAGTTTGCTGAAGATTGGTGTTCTGCTGATTCTTCAACTCTTTCAGCAAATGAAGGAAGTTTCAATAATGGAGAGGATCCAACACTGGCTGAATATCCCCTTGATCGTATGGTAGAAGATGCTGAATCTTTTACTACAGAAAAAGATATTGAACTTCTTCCTCAAGATGAAGAAAATCATTCTTCTCCTATGGAAGATGAGAACACTCTTTCTTCTACTTTTGAAGTAGGAGAATCCAATAGTCTTTATATTGATGATGATTCTAATGATGTTTGGATTCTCGAGTTTGATGGCAGTTGTGCTACTAATGGATCCGGAACTGGTGTGGTTCTGATTTCTCCGAAAGGTCAAATCTTTCCATATTCTTTCAAATTGCAGTTTGCAAATACTAATAACACAGCTGAGTATGAAGCTCTCTTACTAGGTATGAGTGTTGCACTTCAGAGAGGAATTAAAAATCTGCACGCTCAAGGAGATGCTGAGTTGATAATTTGTCAAGTAAGGAATATTTATCAGACAAGGAATGATAGACTTCGACATTACCGTAACTTGGTATGGGAGAACATTCAAGATTTTGATGCTTTCAGCATCTCAGTTGTTCCAAGAGAATTCAATGACAGAGCAGATTCTCTTGTTGTTTCAGCAACTTTCCTTATTCCTCATCTTGATTTTAATCAAGATAAGTATATTGTTGAAATAATCTGCAGGCCTAGTGTTCCAGACAACTGGGATCATTGGCAAATTTTCAATGATGATAAACAGATTATTAACTTTTTACAAGTTGATGATGGTTTTAATAATCTGTATTTTGAAGGTAGCAATTCTTCTTCTTCTTCAGATTCTATGTCAGATACTTGGTCCGAATCAGATGGAGAAATTCTGCAGTTAAAGGGGAATAAAATTCCTAAGGGACTGGTATCTTTGGAAAAGCTTTTTGACAAGCATGATCGATATATCAAAAAACAGCAACAAGTGAATTCAGATTCTCCTACGGGGTATGACAAGTACAATATTGGGTCTGAAGAAGATCCCAAGATGGTTAACATTGGTAATAGTTGTACTCCAGAGGAGAGAAATCAGATTATTCAATTATTGCAGCAGTACAGAGATGTGCTAGCTTATTCATATGATGATCTGAAATCTTTTCAATCAGGAGAAGTTCAGCATGAAATCCCTTTGAAGAGTGATGCAACTCCTTTCAAACAAAAGCAGCGCCAGTATAATCCCAAAATTTCTGGCACTATCTATTCAGAAATCCAGAAGATGCTAGACGCATAAATTATTTTTCCCATCCATCATTCAACTTGGGTAGCCAATATAGTTCCAGTACGCAAGAAGAATGGAGAAATTCACATTTGTGTGGATTTTCAGAATCTCAATCAGCAGTCATTAAAGGATAATTATCCTTTGCCTATAATGGATCAAGTGCTCCAGACAGTGACAGGTTCTCAAATGATGTCTATGCTGGATGGATTTTCAGGCTACAACCAGATTGAGGTAAGTGAAGCTGATAGACATAAAACTGCTTTTACTACTCCGTGGGGTACTTTTGCATATCGTAGAATGCCTTTTGGATTAATAAATGCAGGAGCAACCTTTCAAAGAGCAATGGATTTAGCTTTTCGTGGTATCTTAGGAAGGTATATTGTGGTGTATTTGGATGATCTCACCGTCTTCTCAAAAGATCGTGAGAATCATTTATTTTATTTACAAGATGTGCTGGAAAGGTGCTGCAAGCATGGTGTTTCTCTTAATCCTAAGAAGTCTATCTTTGGGGTTACTGAGGGTAAACTTCTGGGACATGTTGTATCAAACGAAGGAATCAAGATTGATCCCGAGAGGGTAAGATCTATTCAAAATCTGCCTTTGCCGTCTAGTAAGACAGCTGTTCACTCTTTCTTTGGCAAGGTGAATTTCTTAAGGAGATTTGTCCCAAATTTTGCTGAGAAAACACATCACATCATTGATATGATGAAAGGGAAAGCTGTTTTCCGTTGGAATGATGAAGGTAAAGCCGCTTTTTCTGAAATTAAAGATGCAATTGCTCACGCCCCAGTGCTGGTTAGTCCAGATTACTCTAAAGATTTCATTATGTACAGTTATGCTTCAGAGCATACCATGTCTGCTATTTTGATGCAACAAAATTCCCAAGGAATTGAGTCTCCTATTGCCTTCATGAGTTGTCCTTTAAAGCTTCATGAGCTCAAATATTCTACAGTTGAAAAGAACGCTTTTGTTGTTGTAAAGGTAGTCAAGTATTTTAGGTTCTACATTCTCAATTTTCATACGATAGTGCTAGTTCCGGATACAGCTGTTAAATCCATTTTGACACAGCAAGATTTTGGTACAAAAAGAGGAAATTGGGTGGCTAAAATCCAAGAGTATGATTTAGAAATAAAACCTACCAAGCTTGTTCGTGGCAGAGGATTATGTCAGCTGATGGCTGAAAGCAGTGCAGAAGAAAGTGAAGAAAAAACTTATGAAGATCTTCCTAAAGTGTTGTTTGTCAACACTACTGATGAATGGTATTCAAATATTGCTTATTTTCTAACCTATGGTGAATGCCCAGCTCATATTTCTTTCAAAGAAAAGAGGAATTTGAAACTCAAGGCTGCAAATTATATTCTTTGGGATAATGGTTTATACAAAAGGACTCTTGATGGAAATTTTCAGCGTTGTGTTGATAAAGCACAGCAAGATAGGTTACTTGAATCTTTTCACAATTTGGCTTGTGGTGGCCATTTTTCTCCATCAGTAACTGCTCATAAGATCTTGAGGGCCAGGTATTATTGTCCTATGCTTTTTCAAGACACATATAAATGGGTACGTAAATGTGCACAATGTCAACAATTTGTTGGTAAGCAAAAAATGATGGTGCAGCCATTAAAACCAGTTGTGATAGAAGAGCCTTTTAGGCAGTGGGGAATCGACTTCATTGGCATTATTAACCCTCACTCGAGTGCTGGACATACCTTTGTTCTTGCTGCAACAGATTATTTCACCAAGTGGTTTGAGGCTATTCCTGTGAAACATGCTACTTCTGAGGTAGTGTGTAGATTTTTGAAAGAAAACATCATATCAAGATTTGGTGTTCCTTATAAGGTGGTGACAGACAATGCATCTTCTTTCTCATCTTATGAGGTAACTCAATTCTGTTTTGATTATAGTATAATATTGGCCCATTCTTCAGATTATTACCCGCAAGGTAATGGTCAAGCTGAATCGAGTAACAAAAATCTGATTACTATCATCCGAAAACTTGTTGATGAGAATCAAAGATCATGGCATAAAGCGTTATATGATGCTTTGTGGGCTGATCGCATTACACCCAAGCGAGCCATTGGCATGTCTCCATTTCAGTTGCTTTATGGAGTAAATGCAGAGATTCCTATTACATTGGAACTTCCAGCCCTCAAGTTGATTAAAGCTGTAGAAGATGCTACATTTGAAAGTTCTCTTAATAAGCGGATAATGTTTCTCTCTCAATTAGAGGAACAAAGATCACAAGTAGTGGATCGTATCAATGACCATCAGAAGCAAGTTAAAGCTCTCTTCGACAAAAAGGCAAAGCAGGTCTTTCAAGTTGGTGATCACATCTTGCTTTGGGATAAGAGGAGGGAACCAAAAGGAATGCATGGGAAATTTGATTCTCTTTGGCGTGGTCCTTTTGTCATCCATCAAGCAATTGGTGAGAATAGCTTCTTGTTGGCGTATCAAGATGGCACTCCGTTCCCACTTCCTTACAGTAGGCAGCATCTAAAACACTACTTTCAGTAGAGTTTTAGATTAGTTTTTGTACATAAGGTTTGAGTCTTTTAGTCTTTTAGTCTTTTTAATTTTTAGTCTTTTTAATTTTTTGAGTCTTTTATTTTTGCGTTTTATTTAGTGACTCTGTATCCCAATGAATCCTAAGGCACTTACAGATTCTGGATTCTACTACCTTCATCTTCGAAGGCAGTTCCCCAGTCGGAGCCAACTGTTATCCTAAATTTTTAACTCGTTTCAAAATTTAGGTAACCAATCAAAATTTTCTTAAAACTTGAGATTTTTCTTCTCTAAGGCACGCATTACGAGGTGAAAAGAGTGGCAAATCTCTGTTTTAGGTTGATTAACCTTTGGGCTACTCTTTTTCCCCCTTACGTTTCCGTTTTCGTCGATTTCTGAGTTGTTTTTGGTGTCTTTTTCATCAATTTCGGGTTTTCAGAGCAACTCAGCAAATAGGGAAATTTAGACTCCAAAAGCAAAATTGCTAAAGTTTCTCAAAAACCCGAAATTGCTTAAGTTATCAAAAAACCCGATTTTGCTTTAATGACATGAAAAGTTCGAATTTTTCATGAGTATTCATTTTTGTCAAAATGAAAATTGTCAAGTCATCTAAAAAGTGCGAATTTGCTTAAAGTGAAATTGTTATTTGGCTTCAAAAACCCGATTTTGTTAAAAAAAGCATGTAAAGCTTCAAAAAAAGTCCGATTCATGTTTTTGGTGACATTTTGCATTGCAAAAACTTCTAAAAAGCCCGACTTCTCTCAGATTCGAGCTGGTTGAATTCTTCTTTGCATTTACTTCCCCATTTCATGGAGATTTTGTCGACCTTAATGCCTGAAATTCGGACTTTTACCAGTAAATAGCTGAGTTTCTATCTTTTTTTCAACGCGCCTAGGGTTTGCTTCTTCATTGTTTTCCAGTTCGAACTCTTCTTCAGGTATGCTTCGCTTTTCTTCATCTTCCTTTTAACGTTTTGTTGTTATTTCTTGCTTTTTTTATCAACGTCATTGTCTTTTACACATATCATTTTACATTTTTATGACTTTTATAAAAACACGTTTTTATTTTTACGCATTTTTCCTTCTGTTTTTTGCTTTTATCATGGTCGTTTATGTATATTTATAAATGTCTATTATAGTTTCATGGAAACGCGTTTTACTTCACTGGTTATCTTTATCTAAAATGCGTTTTTCTTTGTTTTAGACCGCCTTCACATAAAAACGCGTTTTTATAATGCACATTCGTATCATATCTCCTCCATTTCCCTTCATCTCATTTACTATTTCATTCGCCATCTCCACTCATATCTCTGCATACTTTCATTTAAATCTGCCTTCATATAAAAACATGTTTTTCTCATTTTCCATTCCAGCAATAAACTTCCATGTTGCCTTCATTTCATCTTCCATGCTCATTTCCTTCATTTCATTCATTCACTTCAAAATATCCATCATCATTTTCCACAAGAATAAATATTCACTTTGTCTCTCATTTCGGATTTTTAGCTCAAAAATACAATTTCGGGATTTGCAGCTGAAATAACAATTTTTAAAAATTGCAAGGTTGAAAAATTGTTAAACTTCTGAAAAATCCTGATTGCCTTTGTGAAAATTGTCAAAGCTCTTCAAAATCCCAAAATTGCAAAAAGCAGAAATTGTTAAAGTGTCAAAAAGTCCCAAAATTGTCGAAGTCATTCAAAAACCCGAATTGCCTTAAAAAGCACAAAAGTTGACCTTTTTAGACGAAATTCCAAATCCAAACCAAAGATCTCTTTTGTCTTGCTGTTTCAAAGAGACATGATGTTTTTGACTGCCACCATTCCATTCATTTCGATTTCATCTTCATTTGTCTTCCATCTTTCTTCCAAAGTCCATTTCATTGTTCTAGGGTTTGAGTTCCGCCATGTCCACTCACATTGATGCTGATGATGTTCTGACCTTATGGGGTTTTCACCGCAGTATTGCAGATTCCTCTTCAATGACGGATGAACCAACTTCTCCAGCAGGCAAAAAGATGAAGTACAAATTCGACAAATATCAGAATGAGATTTCTCCATCTCACGTCATTTCAAATATTGACGAAATCAAAGATACAAAAATAGGGCATATTGATATGTCTGAATTTCTTGAAAGAGCTGAGAAATCTACGTCTTCTGATATGCAAAAGTTGCTGAGAAGTCATATTCATCTGGTGGCTTCTTTTCCTGTTGCTGCCCTTGAACCAGAATTCGTCCTTGCATGTGCAGCGCGCTTTGATAGACAATCCAGAACAATCAAGGATGATGATGGCAACATAGTTATCAGACTTGATGCTGAAACAATCAATAGAGTTTTCAGAGTACCTGATGCAACTACATATTCAGAGATCTCATTGAAGAGTGCTCATAGACATTTTGAGCAGAAAAAGATGATTGTATTAAACATATCAACTCTAAATGGCTTCTTAAATCACGACCTTGTGTGACCCGTATGCCCAAGTTGTACCGGTCTGATTTTATAGAAGAAATTAACGATATGATCACTCTTCTGAGTAGAATTGCAGGGTTGAAAGTTTCTAATGTGTTTGAAAACTGGATGTATAAGTTCATGGTTGTCATTAGAAAAGCACATCATCCAATTTTCTGGGGAGAAATAATCTGTGATTGTTTGTGTGAACAGCTTGCACAGGTTCCTACCACTCTGACCTTCTATATGAATTCATATTTGGTTTACATAGCAGCTTCCTTGAGACATTTTCCAAGCTTATCTCCTGAAGGTGATAGATCCTTGGTGCCTGTATGGAAATATTATGATCAGCTGACTTTTATTCCAAGTCGAGCGCATTATAGAAGGGTTCAAGATGCCTTCTTTGGTTATTTTATGTGTTTGTTTGACAAAGAGTTGGTAAATAACAGGGTATCTGATGCAGCTTGGAATAAGGTAAATCAATATGGCTGCTTGTTTCTTCAATTTCCTACCTTCACCTATATGAGAGTTGGCTGCTTTGAAGACCAACCTTATATGCTCCCAAGATATCCGACTGATAAGATCATTCTGATGGAGCTGGGAAGGTAGTTAATGGCAGTTCATTCACGTCAAGCTTCACAACACAAATCTGGAATTGGTATTTCTTCACATAATCCATTGGTAATCGGCAGGTATTCTTTGACAACCTCTTCAAGAGCCAAAGCAATGGAAACTGAACTTCAGGAAATAACATTGAAGAGATTCCAAGCTAGAGTGGATTTTGATTACAGGAGGATGAAGGATAAAATAAAAAGAGCCTCCTTTACTCATGTTCACCGCATTGAAGACATTTGGGCAGACCTCCGTACAGAAAAGGATATATACAAAATGGATTATTCCAGGCTAATTTTGGAGCAAATTATTGACCTAAATCTGACTTTAATTCCAAAGGGAATAATTGATGATAAGCAGATTTTGGATCTTGAGTACGAAGAACAAGGAGTTGCTAATGCTCTCATTCCTGCAATTCAATGGTCTCAAAAGGAATCTGTCTCTATCTTTGATAGATTTCAATCAGTCTTGGCGAACACCAACTCTTGGCTCAAAAGCATAATTGTCAAGACTATCAAAATCAAAGTTAGAGCTGAAGATGACCCAGCTAGTCCTAGAGGATTGAAATCAGAAATCAGAGAACAATCAAAAGAAGGAGCTTCCTCTTCAAGTACCAGAATCAAGCTGAAAGTAAGCCGAGCTCCATAACAACCATTGGATAGGGAAACATTAAAGGGTAAGGAAGTCAATGAAATGCAGATTCAGGTATTAGATCAGCAAGAAGAAGACGAGGTTCATGAGACCTCTACCATTCTAAGTGAGATAATTCCTCATATTGAAGCTTCGATACCAGAATCAGTCATATCTCCTATGTGCCCTATCGATAGTGATGTTGATTCCTTTTCCACCATTTTTGTTCCTTCTATTCCACCACAAGACACTTGTCATCAGCCTTCATCTATAACGAATACTCCCATGATGAACTTTCCTAGTAACTTCAAGAGTATTTTTGATATCAATCCAATCTTTTCAGCCATGTCAGAAACAACTCTTTCAGAGATTGATATCTTTGTAACAAGCTTTGATTGTTTCATGGCCAATCCTAGTTGTAATTTGTCTTCTGAGCAAAACATTGTTGCTATACAAACCGAGGCACCATCTAGAATTTCTATTGTATCACAAACTGAGCCCATTTCTACAGAGACTGCAGTTGCCATTTCAGATGTGACAACCTTGGATCTTCCTCCATGGCTGAATTCAATTGCTCCCAAAAGGAAGAAACAGGCAGTGTCTCCTGATATTTTTGATTTCTGAAAATTAAAGAAATCAAAACCAGTAATTGCAAAGAAAGCAAAAACGGTTTCACAAGTTTTTGTTGACAGCAACAGGATGAAATATGCTGAAATTGCAGAGCCTCTAGTTGATAAACCACATGAAGAGATGCAGGTATCTGATTACAGATTCACAAGAGTCGAATTGGGCAAGCAGACTCATGCCAATATGATGCAGGATGCTCAGAGTTCAGTAACAATTCTGACACAAAGCTATAACGAACTCTTAGCTAAAAAGGAAAAGCTCAAAGAAGACAATGCTCAACTGGTTTCAGTCATTCAAAGGATTACAGGATCATCAGAGGTAGTTGATTCTCTATCTACAGCTCCTCCAAATGAATCAGTTAGACAATTAGAAAGAATTGCGCAAAAGGCTAAAGCAATTGATTCATGGATAACTCAGCTAATTGAGAAAAGCATTCCAATGATTGAGAAGACGTTGCAAGTTTTTAAGAATGTCAGAATAGCAAAGATAAAGCTGAATCAGACTTTGGAATCATTCAAACAAACTTTGGAATCACTTGAGAAGGATTTAAAAATCTGGCATGAGATAGATCAAGTTAAGTTACAAACTCTATGCAGCAATTCGATCTTGCCAAACAGAGAGAAATACATAGAATTTGAAGAACTTATGACAAATAGATCATTGGTCATTCAAGATCTTATCAAAGATATCCAAGCCACTTTAGAAATGAATGATGAAGTTCAGCAGGATATTCTTTCAAGTTTTGAGAAGATCTCATGTACGGTTTTGAATCAAGAAAATGAATTACTTGAAGCTGATTCAGTTACTTCAGAAATGGCAGCCAATCTTCGTCAACAAATGGAATCAGAGCAATTTTCTATGGATTCGATTCAAAAGCTTATCAATCATCAGACAATCCTTGAGAAAATGCAAACTACTCATGAAGAGCATAGATTGGCGACTATCAGATACTTTGATGTAATTCTGAAGACAGTTGCAGTGGCCAAGAACACATTGGGTCCAGATCCGAATGAGTTGAAGACCATCATCAGCAAATTCTTATCTTTCAAAGATAGGAATGAAACAGATTAAGTTTTAGATTGTTTTATGTAATTTTACTTTCGACAGTATATATGTAAAAACAAATTTTGTAATTGCAAGTGTTCTTTCCTTGCGATTTTCGAAAATGTAATTACATGTAAAATCTTACAAGACAAATCACAATTTGGATTGTAATTTTGAATAAGTCAATCGCAATTAGTTATCAGTTGAGAGATTTTCTCAAGTTTGTTGAGATCCTCCCACCTTTTTCTCCAGACCTTCCTCCTATAAATACTTGAGGGGTCTATTGTAATCTTTATCTTTTTAGCAAGCAAGAAAACTCTGCAGAATTTTGTACTCATAAAGTCTTTGAGCTTTATAGTGAAATATTGTGAATTTTCAAGTGATATCAAGAAGCTGGAATTTCAGACTTTGAGCTGAATTCTTGTTTTATTATTTTGTGATTACTTGAGAATTGTTGAAGATTGCTGAAAAGATATTTGATTTAAATATCTGCAGACTTTGTGCTGTAAATGTGAGAATTGAATTCATAGTTAGTGTTAGAAATAGAGAAGAATTATAAGTCTTTGTGCTCATAGTATTTCTCATTTAGAGTAGTTAAAAGATACATTGTAATTACAGTCTTTGAGCTGTTTTATGTTGTACTTTTTCATCAAGTAATCGTTCTGAAAAAGGTTGATAGGAATTCATTCTTCAAGACTTTGTGCTTATTGAATTGTTTTCCCGTCCCAGAGGAAGTAACGGAAGTCTTTGTGCTTTCAGGAAACTTTATTTCCTCTCTCTTAATTTCACTGCACAACTGTTGTAATAAGTTTTTGTAATATTTACTGTTTCTTTTCTATAAAGAGAGAACATAATCTTTCCTGAAACAAGAGGAACGATTGCTGTCCTACCCATATCAATTTTATTTTGTTAAAAGGGGGAGCCTTCCCTTAATTAGTAGAGTTCAAACTCACGTGCTGTGGTTGAAATCTCAATTTTGTACGCTTTCACAAGAATACAAAATTTCAAACCAATAGAAGTCATGTAGAACTTCAATGTAGAAGGAGCATTGATCAACTGCTCGTGTATCTCATCATTGATTTGTTTGCCCCAGTCAATATGCACCTTCTGCCTTCTTATGATCCTGATGTATTCATACATCCAATCGTGAAAAGTGGATGATTCCGGCAATCCCTTCACCCTGCTTAGAAATGTGATCATGTCCTTGACATCATCTTTGAAGTCACTTCTCAGGAGTCCTTTCGGCCATCTAGAAACAGATGATCTAGTCTTTTTGAGCCATTGAGTATTTATCAACTGTTTAGCCTTATTGGGATCAGCATCGAAGATCTCCTGTGCTTTTGATATAGAGATGTCAATGTATTTCTCCATATGAGGGACCTTGAAGACAATGTCAAAGAAATCGGGGTCGAGTCTCAAAATCTCGTGCTCGGAAGAGTCGATCACACTTCTGCTTTCTCTGATGTAATGAGACGCAACTTGATGAACAAATTCGGTATTGTGCGTAGCTGTAGGGAACATCGCCACCAAATGGAGGTTGCTGTGTACGATCGCTCTCATTGAATCAGGAAGAGGCTTCGTCTCAGTTAGCTTTGCGGAGTCAACCAAGTCTTGATGACCAACCTCTGTATCTTTTATCTCTTTGACTTTAGAAAGCACCATAGTCGGTAGATAGACGCCTTGATATTTGTATTTCATCTTTCTTTTTGCTTTCGAAGAAGAAGGAGGTTGAGTAGCAGTCATAAAAAGAACAGAAGCTCTGATCAATCTTGATTTGACGATCTTTGAAAGTAGACTGCAATCTGTTTAGTCAAAACAAACATGAATTGTTAGGACACATGGGAAAGCGCAAAATGAGCATGAGGATGGGAAATCATGAAGTGGATGACGAGGCACGCAAAATGATGCACGAATGCGGAAAAATGAGGCTTAGGAGTGCATTGGTCAAAAATGAAGTTCATTTGGGAAGATCTGGAAGAAACTAGGAAAAAGTGTAAGGGCGCTAAAATTCAGCGCCCTTGCACTTTCTGAAAAATAACTTTGATGCAAGGGCGCTAAATTTTAGCACCCTTACATCTTACATGTGAGGAAAAATCTCATCTTCTCAAAAATGTCCTAGCGCCAAAATTCAGCGCCTCTGCTTTTTCTTGATAATTTTGAGATGCAGATGCAAGAGGGAATGGCGAGAGCGCTCAGGCTTGGAGAAGGAAATTTGTTTGAATCATGAAAGCTTGAACTTGTTTCCATCCTATTACATACGCATTCAAAGGTTAAGGGAATTCTCTTTCACAATGATAGATCTTTTCAATGTTCACCAAAACGCATAGAGAGGGAGACAAAAAGATTTCAACACGAATACATTGGATAGATACAAGTTCCAAAGAACATCGATCATAGAGGAGAATAAGGAAAGAAACGCGTAGGGTTAGGAAAGAAATGCATAAGGAAACAAAAGCTCGCCATGATGAAGACAAACAATGGACAGAAAATGCAAATGGAGAGAAGGAATGTGCGTTGAAAAAGAAAAACGCGAATGAAGGGATGAAACACGTAGAAGTAAAGAACGCGACAGGAGAAGGATAAGGAAAGAATAAAACAAAAACGCGAATGAAGAACACTTGATCATTTACAAAAAGTAAGAAGAAGACAAAGCAAAAACTTACCCGAACAAAGGTGCGAAAATTGCTGAAGAAATTGGCTAAATCTCCAAAACGTGAATTTGCAGTTTGAAAGAAACTCCCACAGCAAGAGGAGAGAAAAGAAAATAAAATATAAACAACTAAAATGGCGAATTCATTCACTTAAGTGAAAATGAAAATTAAAACCTAACTCAAGTCGAGCAATAAATTTAGGCACGAAAAGTGGCACGATTGACGAAAAATGCGAAAACATGAAGAAACGTGCCAGAGTCATGAAAAAAGTTCAAGTGTCGAAAGAAAATGTAATGGCGCTAAAATTTAGCGCTATTACATTTTTTGGCAATTTCACTGCATGCAGGGGTGCTAAATTTTAGCGCCCTTGCACTTTCCAGACTTAGCCAATTTTGGGCTCAGGGCAGCAGCGCACTTTTTTAGTGCCACTGCATTTTTCGCAATTTGCTAAGTATGAACAGTGAAACTTCGCGAAAGATCTCGTTTCAAAGGTCTTTGCGAGGCGAACATGGAGGAATGCTCAAATTGACTATTCGAGGCTTGGGAACGCATTTCGAGGTGGCTTGAAAATCACTTCGTTATGCGTGCTTGAACTTCACGAATCCTAGGAAACGGACAAGTTTCGTAGGGGGGTTATCCGTGGAACGAGCGCTGCTAGATTCCGTGATAACAGCTGGCTCCTGCTGGGGATCTCCCTTCGGTTGTTCTTTTGAAAAGAACGAAGGGAGAAGAAATCTAGAATTCAAGTGCCTTTATCCATCCATTGGGCTTGGAGTCAGGCGACGACAACGACAGAAACAAAACGCAAAGACTCAAAAGAACTTAATAATAAAAAGTATTTACATACCAACGCCGACTTCTTTACTGCGTAAAGTGCTTGAGATGTTGCCCACTGTGAGGAAGGGCAAATGGCATTCCATCTCCGTATGCTAACAAGAAACTGTTTTCACCATGCAACTGATGTATTTGGAAAGGTCCTATCCACAGTGAGTCGAATTTCCCGTGCATACCTTTTGGCTCTCTTCGTTTGTCCCACAGGAGAACGAGGTCACCAACTTGAAATTCTTGAGACTTGGCTTTTTTGTCAAACAGCTTCTTTACTTGTTCTTGGTGTTCCGCGATGCGGTCAGCCACCTGAACCGGATTCTCTTCCAATTCGGAGAGATACATGATGCACTTGTCGACAGAATTGTCAAACGTCTCATCCTCAATGGCCTTAGCCAACTTGAGGGCTGGTAGTTCCAAGGTTATAGGAATCTCGGCATTCAATCCGTACAAGAGTTGAAAAGGAGACATGCTGATTGCTCGCTTCGGAGTTATTCTGTCTGCCCACAAAGCATCAAACAAAGCCTTGTGCCACAAACATTAATTCTCGTCCACCAGCTTGCGGATTATAGTTACCAGATTCTTGTTACTAGATTTCGCTTGACCATTACCCTGCGGATAATAGTCAAAAGAATGTGACAAAGTTATACCATGTTCGAAACAAAACTCCGTGATTTCACTTGATGAGAAAGCAGAAGCATTGTCCGCAACAATCTTGTTCGGCACACCGAACCTGGAAATAATATTTTCTTTTAAGAAATTGCACACTACTTCTGAAGTAGCACGCTTGGTAGGTATTGCTTCCACCCATTTGGTGAAATAATCTGTAGCAGTTAAAACATAGACATGTCCAGCACTTGACGATGGATTAATTGCACCTATGAAATCAATGCCCCATTGCTGGAAAGGTTCATCAATCACAACCGGTTTCAATGGCAAAGATGCCAATTTTGGACGGCTGACAAACTGTTGGCACAATTCACACTTACGCACCCAAGAGTACGTGTCCTGAAAAAGTGTGGGCCAGTAATACTTTGCTCTCAGGATTTTGTGAGAGGTTACTGGCACTGAGAAATGTCCACCACATGCCAAATCATGGTAAGACTTCAGCAACTTTTGCTATTGTTCTTTATCAACACACCTGAAAAATGTCCTGTCCATTGCACGCTTATACAAGCCACTATCCCACAAGACGAAACTAGCTGACTTCAGCTTGACGGTCCTTTTTTCTTTTGGAGTTAAGTGATTAGGACATTCTCCGTATGTCAGGAAGTGAGCTATGTTGGAATACCATTCATCAGTGGTGCTGACAAATAGTACCATAGGAAGTGTACTGGGATCAACCTCTTCATCTGAGACCTCTTCATCCCCTGAAATTTCTTCATTTGGATTATTTTCTGCAATAAGCTGACAAAGACCATGTCCACGTATCAACTTAGTGGGTTTAATTTCCAGATCATATTCCTGAATCTTGGCGACCCAGTTGCCTCTTTTTGTTCCAAATTCCTGCTGTGTGAGAATAGACTTGACGGTCGAATCTGGAACAAGAACTTTCACATGACTGCCCAGAATGTCAAACCGGAAATGTTTGACAGCTTTTACGACTGCAAAAGCATGCTTTTCCATCTGAGAATATTTCAACTCGTAATTCTTTAGAGGGAAACTCATGAATGCAATGAGGGATTCGAAACCCTCATCATTTTCCTGCACCAAAATTGCTAATAGCGTATGCTCGGAAGCATAACTATACATCACAAAATCTTTGGTGTAGTTAGGGAAAACCAATACAGGCGCATGGGCAATGGCCTCCTTGATGTCATCGAACGCTGCTTTGCCTTCTGCCGTCCAGTGAAACGTGGCATTACCCTTCATCATATTCACAATGTGATGAGTCTTTTCAGCAAAATCTGGGAGAAACCTCCTTAAGAAGTTTACCTTGCCGAAAAAAGAATGAACGGATTTCTTGCTTGACAACAAAGCGAGGGACTTGATTCCATTGACTCTTTCCGAGTCAATCTTGATTCCTTCGGCAGATACTACATGACCAAGAAGTTTACCTTCCGTCACCCCAAAAGTTGACTTCTTGGGATTGAGGGAAATGTCGTGCTGACGGCATCTCTCTAGAGTTTGTCTCAAATGATAGAAATGTTCATGACGTTGTTTAGAGAAAACCGTAAGATCAGCAAGATATACCACAATGAACTTACCCATCACGTCACGGAAAGCAAGATCCATGGCACGTTGGAATGTAGCGCCAGCGTTGATCAAACCAAAAGGCATCCTACAATACGCAAAGGTTCCCCATGGCGTTGTGAAAGCGGTTTTATGTTGATCGCTTGAATTTACTTCAATTTGATTATAACCGGAAAATCCGTCTAGCATGGAGAGCATCTCGGATCCAGTTACATTTTGTAGAACTTGGTCCATCACTGGAAGTGGGTAATTGTCTTTGAGAGACAATTGATTAAGATTTTTGAAATCTACACAAATGCGGATTTCACCATTCTTCTTACGAATGGGGACGATATTGGCTATCCACGTCGAATGATGGATAGGGAATATTATCCGTGCGTTTAGCATCTTTTGAACTTCCGCCAAAATAGTTCCAGAGATCTTGGGATTGTACTGCCTCTAGTTTTGTTTGTAAGGCAAAGCTCCAACCTTGAGAGGAATGTCATGTTGCACTTCCTTAGGCCGAAATGACTTTAGATCATCATATGAATACGCCAAAACGTCAATTACTCCTACAGTAGCTGAGCAAACTGTCTTCTTTCTTCGGCCGTGCAACATTTTCCAATGTTGACGATCTTAGGATTGGCTTCAGTTCCCAAATTTATTTGTTCAATCTCATTAGATGAGTCAGAATCTGAGAGTTGCTTCTTTACGTGGCGATCATGCTTGTCAAAAAGCTTTTCCAAGGATACCAATCCTTTAGGGATCTTATTTCCTTTGAGTTGTAGATATTCCTCGCCTGTAATAGGATCCATATCAGACACGGATTCTCGAAGCGGAGAATCGCTGCCCTCAAAGTACAACTCATCAAAATTCTCTGCTTTCTCAAGAAAGGCGATAATTTGATGATCATTGAAAATCTGCCAGTTCTCTGAATTGTCAGGTACACTTGGGCGGAAAACCAACTCTATGGTGTACGTAGAACCTTGAAAGTCTTTGTGTGGCACCAAGAGTGTGGCAGAGATCGCGAGGGAATCAGCTCTAGTATTGTATTCTCTGGGAACAACAGAGATATCAAAAGCTTTGAATTCCTCAATGGAATCCCATACTAGATTACAATAATGCCTGAGTCTCTCATTCTTTGTTTGATAGAGATTTCTTACTTGACACACTATCAGCTTGGCATCACCTTGTGCATGAAGATTTTTTATACCTTTCTTCAACGCAACTTGCATTCCCAGTAACAGGGCTTCATACTCGGCGGTGTTATTGGTGTTATCAAACTGCAACTTGAAGGAGAAAGGGAGAATTTTTCCTGATGGCGAAATGAAAACCATTCCTGCTCCAAAACCGGTCAAAGAGCAGCTACCATCAAACTCGAGCAACCAGACACCGTTGGAATCACCAACTGGAACAGTGTCGAAGTCCAAAACTTCATCATCTGACGGAGATTCATGGTCGGAGATAGACAAATCTCTTGAGGACGTTTCATCTGAAGTTGAAGAAGTATCATCTTTCTCTAACCCATTTGGAGTTGAGGATTCTCCTACCTCATTTGTCTGTAGGTAGTAAGTTCCCACGCCTAATGATTCGAACAAAATCTGAGCTCTGGGATCATCTGACTCAACAACTGAAAACTTTGATTCATTTTCAGGAATCAGCTTTTGCATCACACCTTTTACTGGTATTCTTGCTTCGGACATAACCATACTTAGTTCTCCTCCAACATCTTTGCAGAAATTACGTCCGAGGAGTATACCGTAGGAAGCTGGTACATCAGCCATGAGGACTGCCATCTTTATTTTATTTTTTCTGGGTATGCGGCGAATGCGTATTGTGCATCTTTGATCTGACCTATCAATGGCACTTGTTTATTCTCCATGGAAAAGCAACGGCTGAAGGTTTTGGTCATTTCAAGGCCTAACGCAGTAGCTACCTTGGCGGGCATCACATTGTCAGATGCACTAGAGTCTATGACACAGTTACTCAGCTTGAAACCATTTACAAGTAGGGAGATGAAAAACGGATCAATGCGTCCAGAAGTAGTTGTTGGATTAGATACAAGGTTACTCTGTGATACTTTGGGTTTAGGAGTAACTGGGATGTCAGGAGGAGTATCCTGACTCGGGGAGATCTTTTTATCATTTACGAACTTGACAAGTCGGTCAAATTGGTTGGGGTTGGCTTTGAGGTATTCAGCCTCGGACATCTGAACCTTGGTTTTCTTGGCATGGTCAATGATGTCCAAAGCCTGGAAAGAAATTTGTAGGTTGGAAGTCGTAACTTCACTAATTGGTTTCACAAAAGGCACACTGGTCTTTGGAACGGGAGGATTAGCTTTAGGAATAACGGGAGTTGACAAAGAAGAACGAGGTGCACTTACTTGTGGATTTGCTGCTTTCTTAGGTTTCCAAGGGAGGGGAGATCCTCTTTTGGCAATCGTTATGGGTGGATTTTCCTTTTCTAGAACAGCAGCAGCCTGAGCTTTGTCAAGTTGATTTTGTTGATGCCGTGTAAAAACAGCGTAAGTGTCAGTCACCAGGTCGTCTTCTTCTTCTTCTTCCATCATTTGCAAATAGCTGATCTTGGAGTCACCAGCCGATTCAGTTTCTTCTTCTTGGAAGAGGTCGGCATTTTCTCCTTTAGGATATTCGGGCTGAGCATAATCATCTTGTTCAGTCTCATAGTACCCGGCGGCATTGTTAGCAGGCGGGGCTTCAAGAGCAAGTCATCCTGGAGGTGTTGGGAGACGATTCTGATTTTTGTTGCCAGCATAATTAGGGAAAGTCCTCCTAGGGACGTCTTTGTAGTTGTTACCATTGTTGTTGTTTGACACTTGCTTCTTAAGAGACAAAACTTCATTTGCCAGCCTTTGGATCATGGGATCTATAAAATTTGAGCTGGCAGTGGGGGTATTAACGTTGGATGCTGAAGATCCTGAGGCTTGCATCCTCTTATTTCCATTAGTCCCCGTCCTGATTTCTCCAGCAAGGATCATGTCATCCTCCAGACTGGTGGCCAATTGCTAGGATGCTTCAACGTTAACCAGATTTTCCCTACGTAAGTAAAAACTTACCTTAGGTAGTTGAGTATTGATGAAGAAGCATTTCAGGTTATGATCCGTTGGTCTTGCATCATTGGGGATCCGCGTCACCAACTTATTGAACTTTGCCACAAACTCGCGCATAGGCTCATGAGCTTCTTTATGCATGGTGGTGAGTTGCTCCAATAGAGCATGTGAATCTTCAGCAGGCTTGAATCTTTCTTCAAATTTAGTGCGAAGAGTGGCCCAAATGGTGACGGAGGCATTGGGAAGAGTAAAGAACCATTCGGCTGCAACCCCTTGAAGGGATTCAATGAACAATCTTACAGAAACATCTTCATGCTCAATGCCAAGAACGCTGCATACTATGTAGAATGCGGATATGTGTTCATCGGGGTGTTGTTTGCCATCACCTTGAAATTTTGGAAGATGCTTCCTGGATACACGAGGAAGTTAGTGTAAAGGTGGGGTCAAACGGAGGGGACCAAAAGCATTTCCCCATGGTCCTGCAGGTGGTGCGCCCATGACTGGTTGCACAACAGGTACTTGAACAGGACGCCTGCGATAAACTGACCAAACACTTGGGATCGGAGATCTTTGGCTACGTGGAGGGAAGCTTATAGCCCGTTGCAGTGGTGACCTTGCTCGTGGGAGAGTAAATGGAAATTCACGTTGCAACAACTCTTCAAAGAGTGGATCTGTTATTCCTTGAGCCCTCAATCCTCTTGTATATATTCGGTCCGCCAGAATGTAGATCTGAATACAAAGGGTTTTACAGAAATAACAATATACAAAAGAACAGCAAGAAAAAGGAAACTTATCTACTTCAATCCGAAGCGTGAGGCTCAGATTGCGTATGTAGGTTCCCCAGCAGAGTCGCCAAAAAACTGTTGGGTGAAAATTATGTAATCAGCTTTTCGATAGATTACACAACTTGGACTTCAGCCACAGCTATGTGAGATGTGAATCTCTCCTCTCGGAAAGGGGAGGTGCCCTTCTTACTGCTAATGGAAGCGATAGTAAATCAAACAAATAATTACAAAATGTACACAAAAACTACGGAGTGGGGGGGGGTGTGTTACATTCATACTTCTCTCTTTTTTCAGAGAAGATGTTTACAATGCTTCACTTGTTGGAAGTTCAGAATTCTTAATAACCTTAAACTAACAACTAGCAGTAATACCAATATCTCTATCTCGTCAAAGCGAAGCGTAGAGATACCAGAAGTGATTAATAACAAACAAAATAAAGTAAAAAAGGAAAGCTCACGAAGGCACAAAGTCATTCCGTAGCTTTATCAGTGTTGGATCTATGTTGATGTACCGTTTGCTACGTTAGAAGCACAAAGTCTTCTTAGACGCAACAATTCTTCGAACAACATGAACGATTACAAGCACAAAGTCTTGTAGATCACTCAACCAGAACATGCAAGAGCATGAATGATTACAAGCACAAAGTCTTGTAGATCATTCAACCAAATGATAAACAGAAATAACAATGCAATCTAAATAATAAATGTAACACAAAGTTTACATAAACTACTTAGTGTCTTTCAGATTCTTCGAACTAATCACTACCAAATAAGATTAACTCACAAAAGTATCGAATCCAATGCAAAGTTTGGCTTGCAATCCTTTTCTTTATTAATCGAATCTCATTCACAAAGCATGAACACAAAGTTTCACAAATTTGCTTACAAAAGGGCAGCACTTCGTTGCAAAAGGCTAAAAGATAAATTTACAATGAAAATCCTTCACATTATATAGAAAGAGGGATGAGCAAAATTAGGAAAGAGATTGAGAAAAATAAGGAAATTTAGGTGAGCGATTTTAGGAGATCTCACCTAACTTTGACCAAAGTCAAAGTGTAATTTGTTTTGAAAATATTACATCTTTGGACTTGGTGTAATTACAATTTACAAAATGACATTCGAAAATGTCGAGAAATATTTACAAGATGCATAATGGGATGCACCGAAATGTCTAACACTGGAGAATAGGGGCTGCTTCACGTCTTTTGCATTGGGCGCAGAAGTCTTCAAATTTCCTCCTAGTCTCCTGCACAAACTTCTCATCTGGACCAACGGTGTAATCCACAATGGTGTGAATTCTCGTGATCGATCTCATGGCAGATGAGTGAACCTTTTTGCACCTGTCAAGATGCGTCTTCAAGTTATCCAATGTGAGCCTTGTATCACAAATGATATTCAACGAAGCTTCTGAGAAGTCTGAATTGTTAATCAAATTCGTGATGGCTTCCTTGAAGATCAGGGATATTTTTGTGGCCGGCAGGAAGATACGATTTTCCTAACGAAGTTGACCAGGCAACTCCTTGATATTTTTGTCAAGAATGGTGCGATGCCCGTCGACATCTTCCTGTACTTGGTGAAGATCTTCTATGAGAGATTGAACCACTTGAATTTTGTGTTTCTGTGATTCTCTTACCTCAACGAATTTTTCTTTGTCAGGAATTACCCCAACCTCCACCAATTTGCTGAGCTTTACCTGTTTCATTTCCGACCATGACAACAGGCATTTTTCCATGTCTCTGCACTCTTTGGAAAGTACGCTCTTTTCTTTATCAAGCTCTGTGGTGAGCTTGGCCAACATGGTAGTTTTCTCATCCGCAGCCAGAATTATCCCAGATCCATGTTCGATGATCTTTTCAACAAAATCATATAACACCCTGCCTTTCGAGGCGAATTTCTCAGCTTTCTTGACAGCTGGGTCTTCAATACTTACCATTGTGAGCGGTTGTGCATTACTTGGAGAACCGGCAAGTCTCTTTACAACAGTGGCATAATGCTCTGCCCTCTGTTTGTACATGTTACGAGCTTGCTCTACTTTATCCAACCTTCCTACCAAGATATCCAAAGTGACTTGCGCATCGGCTTTTGCACTTTCGTTGGTAACCTTGCCAAGTTGGACCTTTGTTACTGTGTAGTCCTCCATATTGACATCACCTTCTTGATTCGGTGGTATGCGAATTTCAGCATACTTGTGGCCAGACTTATCAACGTTTAGCCTCGAGTATACCTTTTCCTTTTTCTTTCTTTTGGCTTTTGGAAGAACTATCTCTTCAAGGTCGAGCTCCTCTGGAGAAATCATTTGCTTTTTGCGCTTCGACACTTTAGATATTAGCTAAGGAGGAAGAAAAGCAGTGTGAACTTCTAGATTTACTGTCAATTTAGTCGCCATTGCCACTTCAGAAGTTATTGTCACATCTGAACTCACCATTGGTATCGTGACAATTGGAGAAGTATTTGTCATCATTGCTCCTGTAGTTGACACATTGAGTTGATCACGCATTGACTCATTCATGAAACGATTGAATTCGTTTTCAGAAGTGATATCATACGTTGGCAAACACAAGCTAGGAATGGACGATGGAGGGTTTGACAATATATCAACCATATGGATGCTTGTCACTGAAGGAGTATCAAGCTAGGTTGATACTGCAGGGATAGGGGATATCTTGACTACAGGAATGCATGTGGTAGGAATAGGCGACGAGGGAACAGGAGGTGGAGGAGTTCTTGAATCTGGAGGGGTATGAGGAACGTTTGAAGTCACAGGCAATGATGTTCTAGGAATTTCCTCAATTACATTCTCAGGAGGAGAAGTAGTTCTTTCCTGATCATGCCTAGGTTCCTGTTGATCACCCTCTTGTCTCTCTGAATCTGGTTCACCTTCAAAGTCACCTTCAGATCCTTCTTCAGAATCTTCATCAGACTCTTGCCTGCTTTCAGAAACCTCTTCGGCATCGGAGTCTACTTCTGCTGAATCTTCATCTTCAGCGGATTGGTCGCTTGAAGTTCCTTCTTCATCGGAATCTATCTTCTCCAGAATAGGCTTTTTACCCTTAGAGCGAGATGGATGAGATTCTGTGATTTCTATCTCTTGGACAGCCTGGGTATCTTTCTTACCAACAGTGAACTTGATCCTAGGACCTCTTCGCGAAGAAGTGGGAACGGTCGCTGATTTGTTTTTGTTGCGGAGTTCTTGCTGTTGGCGAGCTTCTGCTTCGGACTCCTCTCCTTCTGAGTCTATTCTGAAACTTTTCATTGCATAACCATGTTTATGTAACCATTCTTCTGTGTTGGCTAGGATTGGTCTCAGCCTTTCTCTCGTGCTGGTAACCTCTTTCCTAGACCATTGTATTGCAGGCAACGGCCTTTTAGCAATGCCTTGTTCATCATAGACAGCGTTCATGATATCACCTGGATCCTCAAAATCCTCTGGTAGATCAGCAATACCAAGATCTCTGATTTGTTGAACTGTCAATTTGCAATAGTCCATTTTCCGAATGGCTTCTTCATCTCTGCAATCTGCCCAGATGTCTTCAAAACGGTACCTGTGTTGGTGACCCTTTTGCAACTTTTTCCTGACATCTCGGTAGTCGAAATCAAACCTATACCTGTAGGTTTTGATGGTCATGATCTGCATTTCAGAATAGACAGACTTAGCTTTTTGTGCAGTTTGGATAGTATATCGGCTGATCGTCAGTGGGAACTTGAACCCATGCTTGTGGTTGCTCCTTCGTTCTTTCTGCACTGACATCAGCTGTCTGCATGTTTCCATGAGAATCCACTTATCCGAAGGATAACGTGGTAGCGTGTAGGGACAACCAGTGTAGCAGCCTACTCTTAAGTAAGTAAACATTGGGAATTGGAGAAAAATGCATCCAACTTTACTTACCACCTTATAAGCCTCATCAAATACTCTTCTTCTTTCCAAGGCTGGATCAAAGTTGAAGAGTAGAGGCGCAAAGAAAGCATCAGTGACCCGTCTGAAATGATGAAAGCTCTCCTTTAGCTCCAATTGATAGAAATATCTGTACACAGGCACCATCATCCGATTCCCTTTTGTTGATAGACCTAGGAATTGTCTCATCACAGCTGCTGCGTACACCAGGTAAAAAGTCATGTACAACTTCAATGTAGAAGGAGCATTGATCAACTGCTCGTGTATCTCATCATTGATTTGTTTGCCCCAGTCAATATGCACCTTCTGCCTTCTTATGATCCTGATGTATTCATACATCCAATCGTGAAAAGTGGATGATTCAGGCAAGCCCTTCACCCTGCTTAGAAACGTGATCATGTCCTTGACGTCATCCTTGAAGTCACTTCTCAGGAGTCCTTTCGGCCATCTAGAAACAGATGATCTAAGCTTTTTGAGCCATTGAGTATTTATCAACTGTTTAGCCTTATTGGGATCAGCATCGAAGATCTCCTGTGCTTTTGATATAGAGATGTCAATGTATTTCTCCATATGAGGGACCTTGAAGACAATGTTAAAGAAATCGGGGTCGAGTCTCAAAATCTCGTGCCCAGAAGAGTCGATCACACTTCTGCTTTCTCTGATGTAATGAGACGCAACTTGAAGAACAAATTCGGTATTGTGCGCAGCTGTAGGGAACATCGCCACCAAATGGAGGTTGCTGTGTATGATCACTCTCATTGAATCAGGAAGAGGCTTCGTCTCAGTTAGCTTTGCGGAGTCAACCAAGTCTTGATGACCAACCTCTGTATCTTTTATCTCTTCGACTTTAGAAAGCACCATAGTCGGCGGATAGACGCCTTGATATTTGTATTTCATCTTGCTTTTTGCTTTCGAAGGAGGCTGAGTAGCTGTCATCAAAAGAATTGAAGCTCTGATCAATCTTGATTTGACGATCTTTGAAAGTAGACTGCAATCCGTTTAGTCAAAACAAACATGAATTGTTAGGACACATGGGAAAGCGCAAAATGAGCACGAGGATGGGAAATCATGAAGCGGATAACGAGGCACACAAAACGATGCACGAATGCGGAAAAATGAGGCTTAGGAGTGCACTGGTCAAAAATGAAGTTCATTTGGGAAGATTTGGAAGAAACTAGGAAAAAGTGTAAGGTCGCTAAAATTCAACACCCTTGCACTTTCTGAAAAATGACTTTGATGCAAGGGCGCTAAATTTTAGCGCCCTTACATCTTACAGTGTTAGGAAAAATCTCATCTTCTCAAAAATGTCCTAGCGCCAAAATTCAGCGCCTCTGCTTTTTCTTGATAATTTTGAGATGCAGATGCAAGAGGGAATGGCGAGAGCGCTAAGGCTTGGAGAAGGCAATTTGTTTGAATCATGAAAGCTTGAACTTTTTTCCATCCTATTACATACGCATTCAAAGGTTAAGGGAATTCTCTTTCACAATGATAGATCTTTTCAATGTTCACCAAAACGCATAGAGAGGGAGACAAAAAGATTTCAACACGAATACATTGGATAGATACAAGTTCCAAAGAACATCGATCATAGAGGAGAATAAGGAAAGAAACGCGTAGGGTTAGGAAAGAAATGCGTAAGGAAACAAAAGCTCACCACGATGAAGACAAACAATGGACAGAAAACGCGAATGGAGAGAAGGAATGTGCGTTGAAAAAGAAAAACGCGAATGAAGGGATGAAACACGTAGAAGTAAAGAACGCGACAGGAGAAGGATAAGGAAAGAATAAAACAAAAACGCGAATGAAGAACACTTGATCATTTACAAAAAGTAAGAAGAAGACAAAGCAAAAACTTACCCGAACCAAGGTGCGAAAATTGCTGAAGAAATTGGCTAAATCTCCAAAACGTGAATTTGCAGTTTGAAAGAAACTTGCACAGCAAGAGGAGAGAAAAGAAAATAAAATATTGAAATATTCCGAGCCAATTTTTTCATTTTTTCAATTAACAGATTACAAAGCAGTGTGCCCGTTAAGGTTAGAGGAGAAAACCAAAACATGCAAGAAAGCAACTCTAACCAGAATGGCACCGATGATGGCGAGCATTGGTCAGAGGATCTTCTACGCTAAGTACAGAAAGGAACTCAACGTCAAGTATGTGCTACCCAATCCAATGCGGAGTGAGGGGCAACCATATGACGGAGTGATTACAACAACAAATGCTTGAAGTAAATAATGCTGAAAGATGAAATTACTCGACACCCAGAATGTGCTTGCTGACCCAAGATGGGAAAGTAGCTACCATAGGGCGGAGCTATAACTATTACAAACTAATGCTGATAGTAAGAATGAGTTTACAATTCACGGCAAAGCAATATTAAGGAACACTGGTCAGTACCACTGCCAGTTTACATTTGACAATTATTGCCTGCAATGTCAAGATATCAAACGCTTTGCAAAGAGTACATTCAATTATAGATCTGCTACAAGCTTTAAGTAAATCTCAATGCCAAACCCCAAATCAGAAAATGCAGATTTCTGTATACTGTTTTTGACAGAACTGTACTTTTAAATCTTTTAATCAGCAACATAAGAATTCACTAAATGGCTCATAACTCCCTCGATGCTTACCCAATTGGCCTATTCTTAGATGCAAAATGCTGATGATGCAGAGGCGCCTAGACTGAATGCAAGAAACAACTTTGAAAAGCTAATATTTAATTTACACGGAAATCAATGCAACATGCTAATGGTACACCCTGCTGGAAAGTTCGACCCTTCCTTAAAAATTCAATACTTAACATAAAAATCTGAGATTTGAACTAAAGGTTTGCCTCTCCTAGACAATGAGGAATGACAAATACCCAAAACCTTTTTTTTGTATTTTTTGACTTGCGATTACAAACATGAATCTGCTGTATTAATTGATGCAAAAGCTGAAACACTAAATTGCCAAATAAGATCTAACAATGCAAAACTGAACACAAAATGTATGAAGTAAGATGCACTCACAAATAGATTGAAATTCACCACTAGATGTTGTCTTGCAAACATGAAGTGATGCCCAAGCTAGGAGGCCTTCATTCCTCGAAGCAGTCCTAGAGCCAATCCGGCAGCATAACAGTATAGTCGACAAAAGATCCCAAATGATGCACCAAGACTCCTCTTTATAATTCTTCAGTTGACTTCACAAAACCCTAAAATCTGCTTTTAGGTCAAAACCCAATCTCCTCAAGGATGGGCGTACTTTTCCTTCAAAGCTTTAGATTTGATATTTTAAATAAATATCATACTTTAATAAATGTGCCCAACATTAGCTTGCTCAGACTTTAGAAATAATTAAAATAATCTTTTAATGAGGGCGCCACCCTCAAAGACCCCTTTTTTTTAAAAACATCATTAAGTCATTAATCTAGGCCCATGGTCAACGTTAAAATATAATATTTAAAACGTGAATTTTTAATTAAATGACTTACTTATCCCTCCGAATGTGCCCTGAAGCCAATATTGAGCAAAACATCTGACCAACTGAAGGAGGAAGTCAACCGAGCTGAACTCATCTGGAAAGCTGCCAAAAATAGAATTTACTAAAAATAGTAAATTCCAAAAAGTGCTCTAAATGCCGAGATGAACATACCACCGCTAAGCCCTCTGAAAACGCAGAAGGAATCCGCCATTGAATCCACCATCTCTGAGCAATGACCTCCTCAAAAATAGGAAACCCTAATTCAACCTCCGACTAGCCTTCGGGTTCCCAAAGAAAGGCCAACGATCACTGGAAATGTCAGGTTTGAGAAGGGGACATTACAAATATAAACAACTAAAATGGCGAATTCATTCACTTAAGTGAAAATGAAAATTAAAACCTAACTCAAGTCGAGCAATAAATTTAGGCACGAAAAGTGGCACGATTGATGAAAAATGCGAAAACATGAAGAAACGTGCCAGAGTCATGAAAAAAGTTTAAGTGTCGAAAGAAAATGTAATGGCGCTAAAATTTAGCGCTATTACATTTTTTGGCAATTTCACTGCATGCAGGGGCGCTAAATTTTAGCGCCCTTGCACTTTCCAGACTTAGCCAATTTTGGCCTCAGGGCAGGAGCACACTTTTTCAGTGCCACTACATTTTTCGCAATTTGCTAAGTATGAACAGTGAAACTTCGCGAAAGATCTCGTTTCGAAGTTCTTTGCGAGGCGAACATGGGGGAATGCTCGAATTGACTATTCAAGGCTTGGGAACGTGTTGATGCGATTTTTGTGACCTCACCAATCAGCCGAAGAACAAAATAGTTTAGGGCTACTCCATTCTCTCTTGATCAAAGTATTCCGCACGCTAAGATTGCCAGAAAGTTCATGCGTTCAACTCCAAGGTTCCTTAAGTGCGAATAGACCCAGTTTGGTTGATGTGTAATGCTGTGTTCGTACGAGGGGACTTACGCAATTGTTCAGGCTTCTCACAGTTAGCAGCTGATATGTAATTTGAAGGGGATTCTTACATGTATGATTTGGCAATATAGCTCGTTTTCCTAAAACTAATCAGAAATGTACGGAAAGTAAAAGGGTGTAAGGCCTAAGAAACTTATTCTACTCTAAATGCAGGATATGTGGGGCTTCATTTCAATAGACTTCAACCAGATTTCACCTAGCCTCACATCAGACAGCCTCAGTAAAATCGGTGCAATCTTCAAGGGGATGGCAAAAGATGTTCAAATTATGACTTAACATGCATACACCATCACAACGACACATATAAGCATATAAATCACAATTGAAGTTAAACGCAAAATAATCTCCAGTCGACCACACAAGGCGAACTTGTCATCAACAAGCCGCTAGTGGTATGGAATCAAACGAACCTATCTCAATAAAACACCACACACCAAAGTAAGCTACTTGCATGAAATTAAGCTACTTGGATACGAAAGGAAGAAGAGACCTTGCTAGCAATTCATGAAAAGATGAATTTCATCATCAATGAAAAGATCTATTATCATGAAAAGTGTTACACAACAATCTCCCAAAATTTTTCAAAGGGAAAACTTTCTTTCTCTCCAAATTATGCAAAAATGCTCTACAATGCTACACTATCTAGCTCTAATGCTAATGCTCTCTCAATGTCTACTGTCTACTATTCCAATGTCTAATGCATTACAAATGAGGGGGACTCCCCCTTTTATAGCTAGCCAAGTCCCAAAAGACGGCTAGGGTTACAATCAATAGAGTGGCCAGAATCGTGCCGCCTCAGCCCTAACCCTAAAAATTGCCAGAATAGGGAGTGGTACATTAAATGAATCAAAGATTCCCACTCACTCCCAAAAATAGAAAAAGGTAATAAATGCTCCATATTCAGTCTTCTAGAAGATCCTCGTCCAGTAGTGCGTTCCCATTTGCCTTCTCTCTGACTGCCAACTCAACAAATCTGCTAAGTACGGCCTCAACCTCCTGAACTGAAATCGGTGGAACACTATCTAACTGAAACTCTAACACCGTGACTGAATGCTCATGCCTTGTACAAGACTTTCTCCAAGCAGCTAAGGAGTCTTGCGTGTTCTGGATCAAAGTGGAGAATGTAGCAGTATTCTCGAAATCATCCTGTACAAAGGTCTTAATATCTGCGAAGAAAGGCACCAGCAAACCCCTCAAATTATCAACACTTATTTCATCCGGATTCAGCCGCCTAGCAAATATGGCCTCAAAGGTGTTCTGAACTCCATCTATAATGTTGGCCATAGCCTTGTGTACTCTAGCTGAATCTGCCTGTGCCGCATCGAAGAAGCCACGCCCTGTGATCGCCGAAGAATACCACCGAGAGATATCATATCGGTCATTCTCCTGAATGACACCTCCATCAATCAGCACTGCAATGGTGCCAATGCCTCCTACCTCAAGACGCTGGATGATTCTTTGCTTTTGAGATGGAGGCATCTCCCCAAGCATGATCCATCTGCATTCCATCCTGTCGGGAAAGTAGAGGCTCAACAAAGGCGGAAGCAAGGGTCCTCCATAAATTGCCTCACATCTAACTCCCCGTGGACTCCATTTATCTCTTGTGCCATTCCTCCCCAATCCCCTACACACATCGACTCTCTAGGAATATCTGCCGGAGGCTCTATCACTGGTACATCCTGCCCTCGAGAACGAGACAACTGCTGAACATATCCAATTAAAGCTTTGTGTTCTCTTTTCAACCTTTTATATTTCCCTTCTTTCTTGAACAACCTATCCTTGAGGGCGAGGAAGGAGTTATCACACTCCTCAACAATATGAGCACCAGTAGGGCGTCCCAAATCCAGAGTGGTGACCACATAATTCTCAGGAACTGCTTCATTCCGGTCACACTCGACTCGTGGGACAGCAACGTGAAGAGTACGAGAGCCATCCTCCTTAGTGGAGATCTTCGAAAAATTTTTTGCCTTCTTCTTCGGTGGAGGTGCACTGATCCAGTTCAAGAACTCTTCCATTTCAACCGCTGGATCAAGCTCCTCACTAGGGCTTCTTCTCATTCTATCTTTGAGCCAATCGGGCACCTCATACTGTATATCGAAGGGCTGCTGCTCCTGTGCCTCGACTTCTCTAACCTGTTCAACTTCTTCTTCATTCTGGCGAGGCTCATCGTCCTCAAGTGGCTGAGTATCACCTGACACTATATCATCATCATCACCATCGCTCATGGCCGCCTCTAACTCCTGCTGAAACTGAGGGTCAGTAATAGTCCCCTCATCATCCTGCTGATCAATCCTAATGGTGCACATCGGCACTGCCAATCGACTCCGTAGCCTAATATCCTCGTACCTCACCGAGTGCATTTCTCTCATCAGCAAACAAAGAAGCCTCCTGTAAACTTGGAGAACGTGTCTCCAATTGTGTTGCCACTGTGACTCGTGGAGGCTCTGGCTGAACTATTTCCTTCTTCCTGGACTCTGGACCTCTTGTGATCTGTTTCTTCCTTCCTGTGGTGGGCGTCTTGTGATCTCCCATCATGTTGTAAGTCAAGGCAATTGACCTACTCTTTAGCCTGTTTACCCGTCTATCAACCCAAGCCCTGGTGAATGTCATGACTGGGATAGAGAGTGTCCAAATCAGCAACCTCGGGCTCTGACCAATCTATAGGTGGAAGTGGAGTATCTCTAACAGCTGCATACTCAGGATGGACTACATCCATATCCTCATTAACTTGGTCCGGAACTGGAACAACCTCACACTCCCTGATCAGAGTAATCGGCAACCGAGAAAACATTCTCTTCCTTACTTCAATTTCATCAACTGCATCAGCCCAATAATCTTCTATGGTGGCCTTATGTTTGAACTCCTCTGATAGAACCCAATTGATGTTATGGTGTGGGTCGTAGTGCTGTCGGCTTGTATGAAATGATAAGTGATAAAACTGAAGCTCACTTTCAGCTTCTCTAGCTGCCTGTATCGAGGGACACACCTCATTCGAGTTGCCCATTACAATTGGAAACTCTATCCCCCTTTCTTCTTCTTCTTTTGGATTTTATCAAAGGCTAGCAACTGCCCAGATATCTCTAGCATCAATATTCTATCTGTCGGGTACTTAGGCAGCCTATATGGGTACGAGGAAAAACCTTGCAGCCTAATGTAAGAGAATCTCGGAAATTGTATAAACCAACACCCATACCTCTCAATTAGCTCCTGGGCGTCTCTCGAGATTCTGTGATGCAACCGCTCCTGAAGCAGCCTCGTGATGTACATGGTGAATGAGTCGTTGACACGTTTGTAATGGGTTGTACTTGACAGGTGCAACTGTGGACACGCATCATAAATCTTGAACTGATGAGAGCCGCATCCAACAGGTTCTTTGTAAGATATCCCCCTGTACTTCGTCATCCGTGCCAACATATAGATAATGTAGGAACTCATGTAAAATGTCTTTGTTCTCCTCAAGCTCAGGAGCTGCTCATGTATGTTGTCGCTGATCATCTCTGCCCAATTGACATAATCCTTGCCTTCTAGCACCCGGTTGATGTAGTAAAACATCCAA
>VDFB02017060.1:47803-74710 GCA_007258455.2 Sequoia sempervirens
AAGAACTTGAATTCATCTGTGCAATATCGTTCACTTCTGACACCACTGCTGAGAAAATTGGCTCTTGCTTCGGAAAACTTCATCACTCTGAGCTCTAGGCGTATTTTCCAAGGGAAAATAATTTTCCTTTAGAAAATTTAAAATCATCTTGCATTTTGAAAATTTTCCCTTAGAAAATAATTTGATCACTTGCTGGTGAGAGAAGTATCATCCTCACTTAAAAAAATTAATTCACAGAGGCGCCTTGTACATTTTATCTTTACTTCTGTATTTCACACATATCACTTTCAACGCCTTAGGAAATTTTCCAACACTTTATAACCTTAGGCGCATATCACACTTGAGAGGAATTTAAAATCACGCCTAGGCAATTTTCTAACACACACACCTAGCAAAATTTCTCTAAGGCCCACCACCTTGGGCGCATTCTACACATGATGGAGGATAACGCCTAGCTTTCACCCTGAGTTTACCACGCCCTGGAAAAACTTTCATCCCATTTACCACCTTTAATCACTTTTCACATCCAAACATGGGCGCATTTCTATGTAGGAGAAGGATAAACTTGCTACCACGTCCCTTGTGACCCTTCATCTTCTCTATTTTCGTCTTGACATGCACAAGTTTGGGCGCATTTTGCCTATGGAGGACGACGAAATCTTTGACTTTGCTAACTCTCTTCAAACTTGGCGCATTTTATACTTGATGGAGGACGAGCTTGTTGACTTGTTGACTTTCCTTCACCTTGGGCGCATTTTGATGTGTCTAGTGGATGAAACTTTCTCCAACGTCCTTGGGTGACTCTTCACCTTCCAATTTTTGTCTTCACATGCATGATCTTGGGCGCATTTTGCCTATGCTACAGGATGAGCTTGGGCGCATTTTGATGCATGAGGGGGATTAAAATGTTTGACTTTCCTTTGACCATTTTGCCTTGGGCGCATTTTAATGCCTGAGAAGGATAAACTTCAAGTTGGGCGCATTTGGAGGGGTGAGGCGGATTTCTCATACTTAGAAAAAAATTTCAGCTTTCCTGAACTTTCATTTTGGGCGCTTTTCCTCATGCCTGCAGGATGAAGATCGTTGACTTTCTTTGACTTCTGGTGCCTTGGGCGCATTTGGACCCCTGAGCAGGATTAACGACATACTTAGAATTTTTTCTATGCCTCCAGCTGAGATGGGCGCACTTTGCCATAGCAACTGGATGAAGTTCCAGACTTAGACAGATTTTCATCATCTTTTGCCAGCTTACGTGCCCTGCTATTTATAGTAAGTCCTTTCAATTTTGCCCCTCTGAAGCTCGAAATGGCCTGAAATTTTAAACGTAGCATCCTTATAACCTTATCAACCTGTCGGCATTGCCATTTATAGTCACCCTGCTATTTTTAGCATGTTTCTGAAGGTGGTTTACTATAAATAGTAACCTCATGTTTCTGATAGCTCCCATGTTTTGATCGAGTTGAAATTTGGATGAGGCACTCCTCACCACATGACCTGTCTGCTGACACTGACGCATGCAACCGATTTACTATTTTTAGCCAGTTTCTAATCTGACTTACTATAAATAGTAAGTGCTTCGATCGACTTGAAATTTCACCAGCAGATAGCCTGAAGAACGCTGATCGCAGTGGTTTACACCGGATTTTGAAGATTCTGAGTTTTTACACCTATTTTTAGGCTCCGAAGCTGGAAACCCTAATTTGCTTTGCATGCGTATCAAATGACCTTTGTTTCCCTTCGTTTTTGTGGCACTGCGATCAACTTGTGAATCTGAACTGCTAGGAGGCGGCTGCCGGGACACACCTGCTAAAAATAGCAAGTTCCTTACTGAGTGGGATTCCTCATTTGCATGTCACACCATCGCGAAGGTCTCGAAAAACCCATCAGGAATCACTCGACATGCAAAAGAAACCCTGACATGCAAACCCTAAAAATAGTCTCGGAAGGCTGAACTTTGAAAGTGGTCGCCTCGTTTTGCATGTTACATTGTTGCAAAGGTCTTGAAAAACCCAGAAGGAATATCCAGACATGCAAAGAAAAACTCTGCATCTGGACCCTGAAATTCGTGTCGGAAGCCGGACTACTAAAAATAGTAAGTCGTCTGTTTTCGCTCAAATTTTGCACGCGAGCAGTCTGATACACTCTGAATGCAGTGTGACTGTTGGAATCTCAAAATAGCTGACAAATTGCCCCGAATTTCACACTTATTAAAAATAGTAAGTACCTTGGAATTTGATGAAAATTTGCTGGAAGCCTGCTGAAAGCACACTGACAACAACGTTAAGTTCAATTTTCAATTTAGTCACTTTATTTGTCCCTGAATTGGCTGAAAAGTTCAAAACCCTAATTTTAGACTTGGTCAAATTCACACTTAAACTCACTGACGGGCGCAACCCCTCGAAAGGCGGACATCAGAAAAGAGACAGAGCGAGAGAGAGAGAAGAAAACCCAAGCCAAAAGACCGGAACGGAGCAAAAATTTAGGGGGTCCCCATCTTGAATGGGGCGATGTGTGAAAAGGTCACAACAGAACGCATTTCGAGGTGGCTTGAAAATCACTTCGTTATGCGTGCTTGAACTTCACGAATCCTAGGAAACAGACAAGTTTCGTAGGGGGGTTATCCATGGAACGAGCGCTGCTAGATTCCGTGATAGAAAAAAATAAATAAAATACTTTGCAGGGCTGCCAGTCAACTTCAAGAAGTTGCACTATTATTTCTCATTCGCAAACCTCAACTTCTTCTTCAACAAATTCGAGCTTCAACACTTAGAAAATCTCAACAAATTCGACACTTCAACAACTTCAATCAGGAATTTGAACTTTTGTAAATTCGTACTTCACACTCTCAGCAACTTAGCAAGTGCGCACTTCACAAGCTTAGACTTAGATTTTCAAATTGCAGCAACTTCCAAATGACTTGGCGCCTATTTACTTCAGCAACTTCTCCAACTCCAAGTCGTACTTCTCACCTGCATTTGCAGACTTCAGCTTCAGCAAATTTTGAACTTCAGCAACTCACAAGTTTCAGCCTTCAGCAAATTCCTCTTCAACAAGTTTCGAACTTCAGTCTCAACAACAAACTCAACACTGGACCCAGAGCAAATCGAACTTTCTCCAACTATGAAAAAGAAGTGAAAGACCCTCAACACTTATAGGAAAATCGAATTCTAGAAGAGGCTAAGTTTAGCCAGTGAATTAAATTTCCACTACTTCATTTGAATTTCCCTCTTTGGCGTTTTCGACACTTGTCTGGAATCTCATTCTTCTAGAAATTCAACTTTGACTGTCAGATTTTAAATTCACTTTTGAAAATTTTTACTTTAAACTCATCAATTTAACAACTTCTATTCGCCAGCCGAAGTTCGGTCTTGCAAATTTTAAATTTTAATCACCTCTGATGCTCTGGAAAATTCACTAGTGAGGAATTCAATCAAAAATATCTAGGCAATTCACTTTAAATTTGTTGTCTGGAGAAACTCATCTTGAAAACACATTTTATTCACTTTGCCTTAGAAAATTTTAAATTCTCCCTTAGGAAAATTTCACAATTCGAGCACCGATTAAATTCTTCATGCTGAAGGCCTTGGCGAAGTGCGGAAGACATAGAAATCCATACCTCATTGAAGATCATCAGTACCCAGAAGAAAATTTTCTTTGAAACGCGATGAATCCATGGGTACACAATGAACAGGTTCATTTAAATTTTAAAGTTTTTTCAACCTTAGAAAAATATTATTGAATCAATTTTAATCCCGTTCTTCATCTCTGTGATTGTATTGTGTTGCTTTGACTTGAAAATTTTCAAATTCATCCTGCAATGCCAGCATCTTCTAACTTCATCTCTGGAAAATTTATTCGTGCTTCAAGAAGAATTTCGTCACCTTAGGTCTAGGCATATTTTCTAAGGAAGAAAATATTTTGCCTTAGAAAAATTTTAAATCACCTTGAAAATTTTTAAATTTATGTTTGCCTTAGAAAATTTTCTTCATCTCAATCAACTTTGTCTGTGGTGAGGAAAAATCATCAACTTCTCTTAGAAAATCTTCCTTGAACGCCCAACATGTTTGACCTTCAATGCCTTAGGAAAGTTTTGTCACTTTGCAACTCCAATGCCTGGCATGCTTTATTTTACTCAACGCCTTATATACTTTAGGCGCATATCCAACTTGAAGAAGGATATTCATCTTGCCTTTGGAAAAATTTTCATCACTTAGCACCTGACACACTTGGGCGCATATCACATGTAGAGAGGAAACTTCACATCCACGCCTAGCATTTCTATTCACCACTTAGCAATATTTTCTCTCATTAACTTTATTCCACCACCTTTACACTCCACTTTAGGCGCATAGCATACTTGATGAAGGATAAAACCACGCCTAGCATACTTCACTTCACACGCCATGGCAATATTTTCTATTAAACACCTAGCATCAACTTTATTTTCACCACGCCTTGCATTTTATTCACCCTTTACCCACTTCAATCTTGGGTGCATATTAACATGTGTGAAGGATGACCCTTGGGCTTCCTTATTTCGTCTTCACATGGCCCCATTTGGGTGCATTTGAGCCTAGGAGGAGGATGAAAGTTGTTGACTTCTTTGACCTTCTTGTTGCATGGGTGCATTTTGCCATAGGAGGTGGACGAGTTTCATACTTAGAATTATTTTTGCTAACATCTTTCTTGCATTAGGGTGCATTTTGGCTAGGCAGAGAACGAGTTTTTGTTGACTTCCTTGACTTTCCAAGCATGGGCACATTTCAGCTAGGCCAAAGGATGGGCGCATTTTGGCATGGGAGGAGGATGAAACATGTTGACTTCTTTGACCTTCTTGCTGCATGGGCTCATTTTGCCATGGGAGATGGATGAGTTTCATACTTAGAATTTTTTTTGCTAACATCTTGCTTGCATGAGGGTGCATTTTGGCTAGGCAGGAGGACAAGTTTTGTTGACATCCTTGACTTTCCAAGCATGGGCACATTTTGCCATAGGAGGTGGACGAGTTTCATACTTAGAATTTTTTTAAACACCTCAAGGCCAAGATGGGCGCATTTTCAGGTAGCTGTAGGGTGAAGTCTAATACTTAGCCATTTTTCCTCCATCTTCACCAGTTTATCCATGCCTGCTATTTATAGTAATCCCTTCAATTCTTGCATCTATGAAGCTCAGATTGTCTTGAGATTTTGAACACTGGGTCCTCACAACTTCATCAACCTGTTGACACTGCTATCTCGGGTTGGCTTACTATTTTTAGCCCATTTCTGAAGGTGGTTTGCTATTTATAGAAACTGCCCACTTCTGATATCTCCACAACTCCGTTTGATTTGAAATTCGAATGATTCGCTCCTCACCACGTGACCTGCCTGTTGACATCGGCGTGTGCAACTGATTTGCTATTTTTAGCCTGTTTCCAAAATGACTTATTACAAAGAGTAAGTGCTCCATTTGATTTCAAATTTTACCAACAGATAGCTTGAAGGATGCTGATTGCAGTGGTTTACACCAGTTTTCGAAAATTCTGACTTTTTACCCTTCTTTTCAGGTCCCAAAGCTGGAAACCCTAATTTGTTCTGCATGCAGATCAAATGATCTCCGTTTGTTCTCGTTTTTGCTGCATTGCGATCAGCTCGTGATTCTGAAGTGTTGGGAGGCGGCTGTCGGGATGCACTTGCTAAAAATAGTAAGTTCTCAAATGAGTGACCATCTCCGTTTGCATGTCACATCATTGCGAAGCTCTTGAAAAACCCATAAGGAATATGTAGACATGCAAAGAAAACCTTGACATGCAAACCCTAAAAATAGCCTCAAAAGGCTTAACTCTGAAAGTTGTCATCTTACTTTGCATGTCACACCATCGCGAAGGTCTCTGAAAACCCAGAAGGACTCTCCAGACATGCATTGAAAAACTCTGCATCTAAGTCCTGAAATCTGCTCCGGAAGCTGAACTGCTAAAAATAGCAAGTTGTCCGTTTTAGCTCAAATTTTGCATGCGAGTAACTTGATGTGTTCTGAATGCAGTATGATTGTCAAAATTTCAAGGATGTTGATGAAATATCCTGAATTGCATACTTACTAAAAATAGTAAGTACCCAGAATTTGATGAAATTTTAGTGAGGGCCTGCTAGAAGCACACTAACAACAATGTTAATCTTTGTTTCCAATTTATTCACCTTGCTTGACCTCAGATTGACTGGAAAGATGGAAACCCTAATTTTCAGACTTGGCAAAATTCACGTTTAAGCTCAACGGCGGATACATCCTCGGAAAGGCAGATAGAAAAGAGACGAAAAGAGAGAGAGAGAGAGAGAGAGAGAGAGAGAGAGAGAGAGAAACCCAAGCCAAAAGACTAAAATGGAGCAAAAATTAGGGGGTCCCCATTTTGAATTGGGCGATGTGTGAAAAGGTCACAACAAGATCTAGACAATGAATTGCACGTCCCCATCTCTTCAGTTGTCAGGGCAGCAATGGCGGATTGGGTGGATTGGTTTGTACAGTTTCCTATCTTCACCTATCTCAGGGTCTATGGTTATTCAGGTGCCCCACTCATGTTGCCAAGGTACCCATCAGATGAGGTCATCTTCATGTTTTTCTTGAGGCAGGCCCATGGTGTCCACACAGTCTTGAGGAACAAAAGGAAACCCTCCCTCCATTTTCCATTAGGGTTGGGAATTTATACATGCAGGACTGCTGCAGATACCAAGACAATAGGAGACAAGTTAGATAAATTTGGCCTCAAATCTTACAGCGAGAGATGATCATTTGACCCTCATTGTGTCTACGCTGGCTGATTGGAGAAGAACTTGTTGGGTGAAAATTATGTAATCAGCTTTTCAATAGATTACACAACTTGGACTTCAGCCACAACTATGTGAGATGTGAATCTCTCCTCTCGGAAAGGGGAGGCGCCCTTCTTACTGCTAACAGAAGTGATAGTAAATCAAACAAATAATTACAAAATGTACACGAAACTCATGGAGTGGGGGGGTTTGTTACATTCATCCTTCTCTCTTTTTTCAGAGAAGATGTTTACAATGCTTCACCGTTGGAAGTTCAGAATTCTTGATAACCTAAAACTAACAACTAGCAGTAATACCAATATCTCTATCTCGTCAAAGCGAAGCGTAGAGATACTAGAAGTGATTAATAACAAACAAAATAAAGTAAAAAGGGAAAGCTCACGAAGGCACAAAGTTGTTCCGTAGCTTTATTAGTGTTGGATCTGTGTGGATGTATCGTTTGTCACGTTAGAAGCACAAAGTCTTCTTAGACGCAGCAATTCCTCGAACATGAATGATTACAAGCACAAAATCTTGTAGATCATCCAACAAAAGTATCCAATAGCATGAACGATTACAAGCACAAAGTCTTGTAGATCCTTCGACAAAAGTGTCCAAGAGTATGAATAATTACAAGCACAAAGTCTTGTAGATCACTCAACAAGAACATGCAAGAGCATGAATGATTACAAGCACAAAGTCTTGTAGATCATTCAACCAAATGATAAACCGAAATACAAATGCAATCTAAATAATAAATGTAACACAAAGCTTACATAAACTACTTAGAGTCCTTCAGATTCTTCAAACTAATCACTACCAAATAAGATCAACTCACAAAAGTATCGAATCCAACGCAAAGTTTGGCTTGCAATCCTTTTCTTTATTAATCGAATTTCATTTACAAAGCATGAACGCAAAGTTTCACAAATTTGCTTCAAAAAGGGCAGCACTTTGTTGCAAAACACTAAAGGATCCTTTACAATGAAAACCCCTCACATTATATAGAAAGAGGGATGAGCAAAATTAGGAAAGAGATTGAGAAAATCAGGGAAATTTAGGTGAGCGATTTTAGGAGATCTCACCTAACTTTGACCAAAGTCAAAGTGTAATTTGTTTTCAAAATATTACATCTTTGGACTTGGTGTAATTACAATTTACAAAAGGACATTCGAAAATGTCGAGAAATATTTACAAGACGCATAAAGGGATGCACTGGAAATGTCTAACACTAGAGAACAGGAAGCTTCTTCATTTTTCTTTGCTTGGGCGTGGAGTCTTCATACTTCTTCCTGGTCTCCTGCATGAACTTTTTATTTGGAAGAACCAAGATCAAAGGACATCACCTTCCGAATCACTTGACGAGATCTGGAGAGAAACTGCAAGGATGGTGAATCAAGAGGCATTAGCAGAAAAAGCAGCATTGGGAAGCGTGAAGCGAGAAACGATGTTGAGCAAGCATGAAATGAGCAACTAGGCATGGAAAACGATGCGGGAGTGAAGAAACAAGGTCCAGAATGGAAATAGAGCGAGTTTGAAGAGACTAAGATAAAAACTACCAAAAGTGTAAAGGTGCTAAAATTCATCTCCATTGCACAAAAAAATGACTAAGTCTGGAAGAAAAGTGCAAAGGTGCTAAAATTCAGCTCCATTGCACAAAAAATGACTAAGTCTGGAAGAAAAGTGCAATGGTGCTAAAATTCAGCTCCATTGCACAAAAAATGACTAAGTCTGGAAGAAAAGTGCAAAGGTGCTAAAATTCAACTCCATTGCACAAAAAATGACTAAGTCTAGAAAAAGATTGTGAAAAGTGTAAGGGCGCTAAAATTCAGCGCCCTTACATTTTTGGAGATTTCAGTCTTTGATGCAGGGGCGCTAAAAAATGGCGCTCCTGCATTTCTCAAAGTTAGAATTATTTCAACATGTTCAACATGTCAGGGCGCTAAATTTTAGCACTTCTGCATCTGAGACATGATTTTGGAAAATGGATGTAATGGTGAATGAAAACGGCGCTCGAGGTTTGCAAAGTGTTTGTCTGCATGGAGTTTCCATTGAAATTGGAGAATAAAGAGAAAGCAAGGGTAACAACTTACAAAGATGAAATGCGAAAAACGCTGGGGAGGGATGTCGAAAAACTCAAAAAACGTATTTGCAGTTTGAAGAAAACTCACCCAGCATGAAGAGGGGAAGAACAAAAATCATAACAATGAAAATGGCGAATTAAAACACCAAGCAAAAGAGAATATCGAAAACCTAACTCAAGTCGAGCAATAAATTTAGGCACGAAAAGTGGCACGATTGACGAAAAACGCAAAAATATGAAGAAACGTGTCAGGGCCAAAAAAGTTTAAGTGTCAGGAAAAAGTGTAATGGCGCTAAAATTTAGAGCTATCACATTTTGGAAAAAGTTCACTTTCATGCAGGGGCGCAAAATTTTAGCGCCCTTGCACTTTTTGTACTTAGCCAAATTTTGGCTTCAGGGCAGGAGCGCACTTTTTCAGTGCCACTGCATTTTTCGTAATTCACTAAGTACGAACAATGAAACTTCGCAAAAGATCTCGTTTTGAAGGTCTTCGCGAGGCGAACATGGGGGAATGCCCGAATTGACTATTCGAGACTTAGGAACGCATTTCGAGGTGGCTTAAAAATCACTTCGTTATGCATACTTGAACTTCACGAATCCTAGGAAAGGGATAAGTTTTGTAGGGGGGTTATCCGTGGAATGAGCACTGCTAGATTTTCTGATAACAGCTGGCTCCTGCTGGGGATCTTCCTTCGGTTGTTCTTTTGAAAAGAACGAAGGGAGAAGAATTCCAGAATTCAAGTGACTTTATCCATCCATTGGGCTTGGAGTCAGGCGACGACGACGACAGAAACGAAAACGAATTTACGAAAACAAGACGCAAACCTATGCAAATGCACTTATTGAAAAGGGAAAACCCTACCTAATTAAAACTATCCAACAATGAAATCTTCTCAAATGAAACCATTCACAGGTTAAACAAAATAGCTACCTTTCTTCAACAGCTTGCAAGGCCTTCCATGATCATTAGTAGCTACATGTAGATGAGGTTGAAGCATAGCTTCAAGAAAGAGATGAACAAGTTCAGCTACCTTTGAAAATATTATGGATATACTACTGCTCCAAAATAAATCATTGAATCCAGGCCGCTCCTGTGCATCTACAAATATATCTTTAGCTGCATCCTCAAGTTTATCTTCATGCTCAGGTGCAAGTGGAACCTCTGTCTTCCCATTGGCCTCCAACCAAGCAAGATGTCTTATGGGACATTCCCTTGATCGGTCAAAGATTGAATGCTTCTTACCAGTTGCTACCTCAACAACTGATTCATCAACCATGGCAACCTCATGCTGATTGGGATGATCTCCTTCATGTGACTCAAATGAAGATATGGCTGCATTGCATACCTCAATATGATGTTCACCATCCTCAGGCTTGGAAAAATCTGAATTATTTATAAGAAGGTCCTCACGTGACACAGATCCATTCTTTTCAACTTGATTGAAATCTACATGCATGTCCATCTTTTCAGATCTCAAGAAAAGATTATTTTTATTCACTTGAACTTCAACAAAATGACTTTCCTCATTCTGCTCTTCATCAATGGCTTTCTGAGATTGAATAAACCAGAATTGGGAGTCACCAATTATGTATGCTTCCTTTTCCTGGAAGAGAATAGCGAGATCACTTGGATCGGTGTCAGGATGCTTTGGTACTCCTTTTACTAACGGTACCTCGAGAGCAAGCCTCTTTGGAGGTGAAGATAACTTGTGTTGATTACCAACAGTAAAATTATGAGCAACATTTGAAATTGACCTCCTTGGTACGTCCTGGCAAGGCACAAAAAACATGCCCTTAGCTAACTGCTTTTTGAGGTCAAATAGCTCATTCACCAACCTTTGCACCATAGGATCCCTCCTTGTGATGGAAGAAAATAACTCCAAAGAAGAGTCTTCTTCAGATTCATCCACGTCAATTTTTATTTGCCCAGCAAGAATGAGATCATCTTCAATTTTTGTCGCCAAGGTCTGCACCATTGCAAGAGTAGCTGCAAGTGCTCTTCTCAATAGGAAACCAACCTCGGGCACTTGAGCATTTACAAAGAAACATTTCAAGTTCTCAGCTGTAGGTTGAGCAACAGTTGGAATTTTTCGTGTCAACTTGTTGAAGTGAGCAATGAACTCACGCATGGGCATGTGAGATTCCTTCTTCAACTGGGTGAGCTGAGCCAACAAAGCATGAGCATCTTCAGGAGGCTTGAACCTTCCTTCAAACTTGGCTATGAGAGTTGCCCAGTTTGTGATGGTACTTGGCGCCAAATGATAAAACCAATTTGTAGCAACGCCTTGGAGAGTCTCCACAAACAGCCTTACAGATACATCTTTGTATTCAACACCATGAACTCCACAAGCGATGTAGAAAGCAGCAACGTGCTCCTCAGGATGTTGTTCTCCATCACCAAGGAATTTGGGAAAGTTCTTCCGTGATCCTTCCGGAAGAGCATGTAGGGGTAGAGCCAGACTCAACGGACCAAAAGCATTTCCCCAAGGACCTTGAGCAGCCATTTACATGTCCTTGGTGAAATCTTGAAAACCTTACAAGAAACAGAATTACAATAGAAAATGACACAGGTATACTTCAAACGAAAGCATGAGGCTTTAGAATGCGTATCGTGTCCCTAGTGGAGTCGCCAAAAAACTGTTGGGTGAAAATTATGTAATCAGCTTTTCAATAGATTACACAACTTGGACTTCAGCCATAGCTATGTGAGATGTGAATCTCTCCTCTTGAAAAGGGGAGGCGCCCTTCTTACTACTAATAGAAGCGATAGTAAATCAAACAAATAATTACAAAATGTACACGAAACTCATGGAGTGGGGGGGTGTGTTACATTCATCCTTCTCTCTTTTTTCAAAGAAGATGTTTACAATGCTTCACCATTGGAAGTTCAGAATTCTTGATAACCTAAACCTAACAACGAGTAGTAATACCAATATCTCTATCTCGTCAAAGCGAAGCGTAGAGATACCAGAAGTGATTAATAACACACAAAATAAAGTAAAAAGGGAAAGCTCACGAAGGCACAAAGTCGTTCCGTAGCTTTATCAGTGTTGGATCTGTGTGGATGTATCGTTTGTCACGTTAGAAGCACAAAGTCTTCTTAGACGCAGCAATTCCTCAAACAGCATGAACGATTACAAGCACAAAGTCTTGTAGATCATCCAACAAAAGTATCCAATAGCACGAATGATTACAAGCACAAAGTCTTGTAGATCCTTCGACAAAAGTGTCCAAGAGTATGAATAATTACAAGCACAAAGTCTTGTAGATCACTCAACCAGAACATGCAAGAGCATGAATGATTACAAGCACAAAGTCTTGTAGATCATTCAACCAAATGATAAACCGAAATACAAATGCAATCTAAATAATAAATGTAACACAAAGTTTACATAAACTACTTAGAGTCCTCCAGATTCTTCAAACTAATCACTACCAAATAAGATCAACTCACAAAAGTATCGAATCCAACGCAAAGTTTGGCTTGCAATCCTTTTCTTTATTAATTGAATTTCATTTACAAAGCATGAACGCAAAGTTTCACAAATTTGCTTCAAAAAGGGCAGCACTTCATTGCAAAACACTAAAGGATCCTTTACAATGAAAACCCCTCACATTATATAGAAAGAGGGATGAGCAAAATTAGGAAAGAGATTGAGAAAATCAGGGAAAGTTAGGTGAGAGATTTTAGGAGATCTCACCTAACTTTGACCAAAGTCAAAGTGTAATTTGTTTTCAAAATATTACATCTTTGGACTTGGTGTAATTACAATTTACAAAAGGACATTCGAAAATGTCGAGAAATATTTACAAGACGCATAAAGGGATGCACTGGAAATGTCTAACACTGGAGAACAGGAAGCTTCTTCATTTTTCTTTGCTTGGGCACGGAGTCTTCATACTTCTTCCTGGTCTCCTACATGAACTTTTTATTTGGAAGAACCAAGATCAAAGGACATCACCTTTCGGATCACTTGACGAGATCTGGAGAGAAACTGCAAGGATGGTGAATCAACAAGCGTTAGTAGAAAAAGCAGCATTAGGAAGCGTGAAGTGAGAAACGATGTTGAGCAAGCATGAAACGAGCAACTAGGCACGGAAAATGATGCGGGAGCGAAGAAACGAGGTCTGGAATGGAAATAGAGCGAGTTTGAAGAGACTAAGATAAAAATTGCCAAAAGTGTAAAGGTGCTAAAATTCAGCTCCATTGCACAAAAAATGACTAAGTCTAGAAGAAAAGTGCAAAGGTGCTAAAATTCAGCTCCATTTCACAAAAAATGACTAAGTCTGGAAGAAAAGTGCAAATGTGCTAAAATTCAGCTCCATTGCACAAAAAATGACTAAGTCTGGAAGAAAAGTGCAAAGGTGCTAAAATTCAGCTCCATTGCACAATAAATGACAGTCTAGAAAAAGATTGTGAAAAGTGTAAGGGCGCTAAAATTCAGTGCCCTTACATTTTTGGAGATTTCAGTCTTTGATGCAGGGGCGCTAAAAAATGGCGCTCCTGCATTTCTCAAAGTTAGAATTATTTCAACATGTTCAACATGTCAGGGCGCTAAATTTTAGCGCTTCTGCATCTGAGACATGATTTTAGAAAATGGATGTAATGGTGAATGAAAACGGCGCTCGAGGTTTGCAAAAATGTTTGTCTGCATGGAGTTTCCATTGAAATTGGAGAATAAAGAGAAAGCAAGGGTAACTTACAAAGATGAAACGTGAAAAACGCTGGGGAGGGATGTCGAAAAACTCAAAAAACGTATTTGCAGTTTGAAGAAAACTCGCCCAGCATGAAGAGGGGAAGAAAAAAAATCATAACAATGAAAATGGCGAATTAAAACACCTTTAAGCAAAAGAGAAAATCGAAAACCTAACTCAAGTCGAGCAATAAATTTAGGCACGAAAAGTGGCACGATTGACGAAAAACGCAAAAATATGAAGAAACGTGTCAGGGCCAAAAAAGTTTAAGTGTCAGGAAAAAGTTTAATGGCGCTAAAATTTAGAGCTATTACATTTTGGAAAAAGTTCACTTTCATGCAGGGGCGCTAAATTTTAGCGCCCTTGCACTTTTTGTACTTAGCCAATTTTTGGCTTCAGGGCAGGAGCGCACTTTTTTAGTGCCACTGCATTTTTCGTAATTCACTAAGTACAAATAGTGAAGCTTCGTGAAAGATCTCATTTCGAAGGTCTTCGCGAGGCGAACATGGGGGAATGCTCGAATTGACTATTCGAGACTTAGGAACACATTTCGAGGTGGCTTAAAAATCACTTCGTTATGCGTACTTGAACTTCACGAATCCTAGGAAAGGGACAAGTTTCGTAGGTGGGTTATCCGTGGAATGAGCGCTGCTAGATTCCGTGATAACAGAACTATGATCATATAGCCGCACTTGAATATTTTTGGGTTAACTCTGCAGATGAGTTTGAGGTGCGAAGGCGTAGTTACAGCAGGCTCACTCTCCATCAGATGAAAGACTGCTTAAATGAAGATATAGAAGGGCTATTAGATGATGATGAAGATGTGCTTCTCCCGATGTACACTCAGAAACGAATTGAAGATCAGCCCTTACCACAAGTTAACTGGGCAAATAAAGAGTCACTCTCAGTTGAAGACAGGACAAGACAAGTCCTTGAACATAGCAAAGTTTTCCTAATTCTTAAGAGGAAAAACTCCATTCCAGAAGCAGAGCCGCCAAGGACAATTCACTCTTCTTCCAAAGCGCAGTCAAAAGGGAAGGACAAAAGTCAATCTCAAGAAGGTGTCAAAGGTAGTAGATCAAATAAAAATGTAAAAAGAAGGTTATATTTCTCAGGCATAGTCATACAGGAGCAGCCTACAGCTGATTTAGAAGTTCCTCCTGACAAGCCCATACCTCAAAATGAAGCAGAAGAACCGCCTTCAACACATGTTTCTGTACCTTTGACAGGTTCTTCACCAATTCACATTGATCTTGATATCGAAGATGATGAAGAGATTGCAGCAGCACCTCCTAGGGAAGTTAGTAAAGATACTACTGTATCTTGGCTTGAGAACTCCTTAGGAAGGGTTAGGAGAAGGCCTTCATATCAAGTGAGTGTTGACGATCTTGATAACATCTATCAGGAACCTCCTAAGAAGAAGGCAAAGAAGCAAGTTCACTTTGATAGGAATCCTGATAACGAGATAGTCATGGAGACTGCAGTGCCCCCAGAAGACAAGAACAGGGATGAGGTGAATATGGATGATTTTGTCATGGTCAAGGCTAATCTCGGTAGAAATACCAGACATGCAGATTTGAGTCTCTTCAAAGTTGTATCCAAAAACCTTCAGGAAAGAGTGCTTAAAGATGGAGAAGACAAGGCAGCCCTCAATGCTGAAAATCAGCAGCTCAGGCTTTTCATTTCTAACTTTGTCCGTGGCTCTTCACAAGCAACCCAGTTGCTGCCCCAGGTCTTGGAGACACCAGCTGATCACCATGAGTTAAGACAACTGGTCATTTGTGGGAAAGAGACTCAGGAGTGGATCGAGAACTTCATTGTTAGAGGAAAAGAGATTTTGGCACGGATGTTCCGGTTAAGAGAAAACGCTCATAAGCTATGTCAAGGCATCCGAGGGTTTGAACAAACACTGGCTGAAGTAAAACCAAGACATGAGATCATCATTGCTGATTTAGACACGGCTTACGGTTCAGCAGTTTCAAGAGAACACAAGAGACAAATCCTTTCCTGGAGAGAGCGTCATGTTTTCAAAGTTAAAACCTATAAGAGGATATCTGAAGAATTCATCGCCTACAGACAAAGGGTGATTGAATTTCTTCTTTTCATTGGTGAGTTTATCATAGAGATTCCTTCTTGGTACAGTCTTGAATATGGTTCCTACGTCAGGCTTGAGGAAGTGCAGGATCAACTTCAGAGTGTTGTTCACAGTTGCAGTCCAGTTGGTGGAAGGATAGGTCATATTTCGAAGATGTCATCAAAGTTCGAGAAAGCGGCCAATGAGGTCGAAAATTTCCTAAGGTCTATTGCAGATGCTGAAAATATTCTTGAAAAGCAGTGTTTTGCTATTGATGGCATAGATGCACCGAACCGGGACACAATTTCCAACTTCTTGGCGGATGTGATCGAGCTTTAAAGTAGCTTTCTTTTAGAAGCTTTCTTTCTATTCTTGGAATACTTCTTATCCATTCTTTGAGAAGAGAAAGAAGATAAAATGTAATAGTTGGCATTTCCCGCTTTTTCTGCTTTCTAGGGTTTTAGATGTTATCTTCTTTCTAGATTTAGTAATAAAGCTTGCTTGTTGAGCAAGCCCTAGATTGTAAAAGCAAGGAGATTTTAGGGTTCCCTACTCCTCTGCTTGCCTATAAATAAGAGCCTTTTCTCATTATTTTTCTTTAACTGTGCTGGTGAGAACAAAACGCTGAGCCTATTATGCCTTTTATTTGTTACTCAAGTACTGTTCAAATTGCGTTGTGTGATAAGCAAATTGTTGAGCCTCTTTAGCCAACAAAGAGTTAGTGTAATTGTTGTTTTCTAGTGTGTAAGAGCAAGATTGCAAGCCTCTTTAGCTGCAAACTTCTTGTTCTAGGCATGTTAGAAGGGAGTTCTATTCCAGAGATTTGAGTAATAAAATCATGAGCCTCCTTTGCCTTGGTCCAAAATCTCAGATTTCCGTTATTTATGTTCCGCTTTTATGATCTTGATTTCAACTTACAGTGAAGTGTGTAGGTGTTTGTTGAGAGAGAGGTTATTGAAGTACTTTGTCAGAAAATCTACTTTTTTTATGTCTAATTTCTCTTGCTCTACTATTACTTGAGAAGTTAGGAACGTCTCTAGTTTAAGTTAGTCGTAGTTGAAGTTCTTTAAATCAGAAAATCTCAGCTGCGGCGTTTGTGTTTAATAAACCTTGTGCTCTAAGCTGATCAAAAATATAGGCAACTTAGTTTTAGTTTACTTTCTTTCAAACACCATCAGCAAGAGGGAGCTTCCCCTCCTAATTTGAAGAGCAGTTTATCTATGCATAGCTATCCATTTCAAATACGCATTCCAGAGGTGCGAATTTAAATGCCAACATGTATAACACTGAAGTAGGACAAATTGAGGATTCTCACATGGCCAAGAGTACAAGAGAAGCATTGGAGTGTCTAAATCAAAACTCTCTAGTGAGTAGGCTCTAGAAATTGAAGTTGCATTAGAATAGAAAAATAGTGACTCCCCCATCAAGTCCTAGCATTGAGTGGTAGAAACTACCCAAATTCACTAGTAACGGATTGGAAGATCCAGTGAGGCATTGCAAGGCTTTTTAAATGATATGGACAATGAATGAACAAGATGATAGCATATTGTCTGGATATTTCCAACAACTCTAGGGGTATAGTAATTTACTGGTACACAACGATAAAAGTAGCTTCGAAAAAAACATCAGAAAGATTGAAGAAATATTTTGAACAGGAGTTCAAGCTACTACAAGATGATGATGAAATTTTAGCCAAAGTATATAATATAAAGCAAGGAAAACATGAGAATTTTAGAACCTATAATCATAGGCTTAATGAATTCCTAGTAAAAGAAAAGGAATAGGTTGATGGCCTCAAGAAGAGATGGTTCATTGAAGGTGTCATTTCTTCACTATGGAAAAGGACGTAGTACCACCCTCTTCTTTCGTAGAAGCCTACAATCAGGCAATAGACTACTAAATGTCCTCCCATGGAAAAATAAAAATAAAGGAAGATAGCAATGAGAATGAATATGGAATTGTACAAGCATTGGAAAGAGATATGATGCAAATGATGAAGGAACTAAAGGTAGAAAAATAAACTAAAGAAACCGAGGAACTCTGGTGCACAAATTGCAAAGATGGACACATCAAAAAAATGTTCTAGGAAACTATTTTGTGATATATGTTAGGTTTTGGGTCACTCAATCAACAAATGCACATATATTTAAAAATAATACAAGTATTCTTTATGCAAAGCGAGCACTCCACTTCTTAACAACGCATCCCTAGGTGGATATTGGAACAAAAGAGGTAATAATAATAAATTTAATAATAGAAACAATAGTGGTGGGAGTAGGTCTTGAATACAATGCAAATCTAAAGGACACGTTGTTTTACAATGCCGATAACACAATGAATGGGGGGATTTTGCTAGAAATTATCGAAACAATGAAAAAAAAGTGGTACTCTTGTGTAAATGATGTGAACCAAGAGATATTGAGGATACTGACTGCCTAAAGAAAAAAGCTAGCATCAATATGATTGATGTAAAGAAACAAAATAACAAATTTTTTGTGGTCACACGAGTGTAAACCAAGAAGGCAGTATATACAGACCTTGTACAGAAGACTCTATGAAGCAAAAGTAGAAGTGGAACAAGCTATGCTAAGAGAATGTCATGTCCTCGAAATTGTGACATTTAAATAACAAAGATCATACTTAAAAGCTATTAACCATTTGAGTAGAATTATAATTTAATTGTCGTCACCAACATTATAATTATAATTATTATATTATAAATATTAATAATTTAAATATTATTATATTATAATCATTATGATATTAAAATATTTAAAATTAACATAAAAGCACAAAACATAAAATAATACTATAACTATTAAATGATTGGGATCAATATATTTCCAAATAAAATTAAGGAACATTACAATAAATACATATATATGACCCAGTAATACAATGGCAGTGGCAGATATAGAATGAATGATGATTATCGGCATAGGTTCCATCCTTTGATCCAATGTTGAATACCCATCAATAATTCATAGCACAAAATGACCTAGAAATATGAAACAATGCACCAATACAACTCACCTAGACTCAACCACGAATTGCATATGTAGGCATATGAGCATCGATTATGAGTATACTTCATGTTAGTCACCTTAAGTCTTGCATTAAATTAAGTTTAGCAATTCATCCGTTTGGACGCTTCAGATCCTATTGCCAACTGGGGCTTCACACAACATGCTCCCTTGTATATCAATAATATGGTACCCAAATAGTCGCTACTCTATGTTGAGCGAAAGTCTTAATCACGACCAAGATCATAGCCACCAAGACTGTGGAATTCCATAAATCGGTGGATTAATCTTGTTAGTAAATAATGATTAAAAAGCAATGATGATCCTTAAAATAGCCTTAAGGGAAATTAAAGAGATTTAGACAACATTGGTTAGTGTAGGAGGTAGACAATAAAAAGAGATGACCTTTCAAAAGGTTATCCCAGTTCAAAGAGACTGCTCACTTCATAGAGGCTAGACAATATTAAATGAGGGGAGTATAGTTGGCCAGGGATATCTACAAGACATCTGACTGCAGTATTCTTCCCAGAGCCTCGAGACACCCAAGACTGGTCGCATGAGATATTTGAGTATTATTACTTACCTTAATTCAAAATCTCTAACTTATGTCAGTCATATATCATTTAGCAGGTAAGAGATTGGTGATAGAGCCTTGACAGATGAATAAAGGAGAATAGAAAATAAGTGTTAAATAAAATCTACAGTAGGAGACCAGACCATTGAGTCATGTGATGTATTTCACTGGCTTTAATATTTAGCATATTCCAATATTAGAAAGAGAGAATCAATCACCAATAAGATACTAAAATAATCAGTGCAGTAATAATAGAATTGTGCATGTTATGTCTTACATCTCTTCATGACCAATTTGTTGAATCAGTGTTGTATCTAATCATTAATGGACTTTGTCATATCTAAAAACCGAATATGCAAAACCTTATGGAAAACAAGCATAGTCTAATCATCTAGATCATTGCACCCCCAAAATGGAAAATATTGATTAGTGTATTAATTAAAAGCGTTGCTTCTTTAACAAATAGATGATCTTGATACTATTCGCATTGCAGCAGTATAGGAGTATGGATACAATTATCTATAGGAAGATATATATATTGCTTCTCATTAATTTAGGAAAGTATAGCATAATAGAAGTTGCTAATCTATTTATTGATGCCATGTTTTCCATTGATATTATCATGATTATAATTAGCTATGAATTGAATATGGTTCCTTTCAATGCTATCATGATTGTACTTGTTCTAGGCCAAGATCTTTACTTTGACTTAAAATGATTAAAGGTGAATGCAAGTGTATTCAATTGCTAAAAGATTGTCTTCTCCGTGTTTGTAAGCTTATTGGGAGGAAGGGTGTCAGGTAAGTGGTTCCTAAAAACCCCATGTAAGTCTGCCCATGGAACCCAAGGCAGGGATGGGCCCTAGAGGGGTGAAAATTCCACTCATAGTCTGCCCAGTCCCAAGGCATGGGTAGGCCATAGAGGGGTGGTAGGCCTGGGCACTTATTTGCTCCCCCAACTGTCCCCAATAGGTTAAGTGTCTTCTGAGGTGATGACGTGGGTAGAGAAAGCAAGTACAAATGCTTCCACTAAGCACACCACTCCAAGGGTGGAATAGTCTTGGTCAGACGTTCCTGCCGCTTGGGTCCAAGAGGTGGGTAGTCTTGGTCAGACGTTTGTGCTCTTGGGATTAGATGGATAGCTTTAGGAAGATCTACCCATGCCACTCCTCATCTGTCTTCATTATTGCCTTTGTGATTATGTTTATATTTTGGATATCTAAATATTAATACTAATAGATATGTTGTTAATGTTGCCCAATTTCCACCTATGGGCTCAATCAAGTAGGACAAATTGTGTTTCAGATGTCCAAGAGGCCAGATGGGGCATTTGCATCAGGGGTTAAATTATACATCTAATGCTAGGTCACGGGGAACTCAGTTGGATAGCCTGCCTTAGTCAAGTTCGGCATGAAAATCCTCTAAGGAGAGAGAGTCGCCAAGACTTTCCAGATGTCTCGCCAACTAGAAGGGGCCTCGCTGAATAGAGGCATCATCGCCATGAGGTCTGGTCGATAGGGAGTGGTCTTGCCGAAAGGAAGAAATCTACGCTCGGGGAAATAGAGTCGTTTCGGGGAAATGTCTCGGCGACTTATGAGAGTCTTAGCGAAAGGGATGTCATCGGGTGAGGTTTCGCTACAACTAGGAAGCTTCGGTGTAATGTCTCATCGATGAGGTGGAGTCTCACTGAAGTGTATGGAGGTCTCGGCGAAGCAGCTGTCATTGAGAAATTGAGGTCGGTGAGGGGATGCATCATAGATAAAAGGTCTCATCGATAGCAAGAGGTCCTACCGACAAATGGTGCTTTCGGTGTAATATTTAGAGTTCGGGAAGATGTCTCACCAACCTGATGAGTCTCACCAACCGTTGAGCACAGGAGGATGGGCCCTCGCCAAAACAAGATGAATTCGCCAAGATGTCTCACCGACACATGGATGTCTCGCCAATGGAGGAGCACAGCGTTATAAGGATATTTCCTTCGGAAAAAGGTCTTCCCGACTTGATAATGTCTCACCAAAAGAAGTGTTGAGCTCAGGTAGAGCGGAATGCGTTCGGAGTGACATCAAGGAGCTCTTGCCGAATGTGGATGACTAGGCAATGAAATGGTGGCATCAGTATGACTCCCAAGGGCTCGCCATGTTGTCTAGCCGAAAACGAGTCTCGCCAATGGTTTCAGTGATATCGATATGACTTTTGTAACTCGCTATGTGGTCTTGCTGATTGTCATGCATTATGCCGATAGTTGCAGAAAGGTATAATCGCATCGGGGAGACACGATCAGTGTCTCACCAACATCCGATTCTGCAGAGAGAAATTTTGACCACTCGAAGAATCTATGTGGCATCCATTCAACCAATCAGAGGGAGCTATAGGCAGATCATTGGCAGCTTGACCAGTGCCAAGAAGATCAACAAGGTGAAGGTGACCTGGATCGGCTCTGAGCTCTGAAGCATTCAAAGTAGCTCAACAAGGGATTCAAAGGTGGACACGAGGACCAAAAGTGAATGTGGTAGCTGCAAAAAGATCTAAAGGCTTCTCCTGGGAATGACTCTTCACCGACATGGACAGCAGGGGCACACTTAAAGGAAACATTAATTTCATGCAAAAGATCTAAGGGGAGATTTTTTTTTGAAGTCTGATATTTTGAAAGCCCTAAGGGGGTCGACACACTTTCATATATATGACATTTTTTCCCTTTTGGTAGTTAGTTCTTACTAGTATATTTTTTCTGCTTTTGGAGACTTTTGAGAATCCTTAGGAGAAAACACTAGATTTTGTAACTCATTCAGAGCATAATATACAGAGTTTACCTTAATCATTGCGGATGATTCAAATTACCATCTTCTTCTTGCAAGTGTCGTACATTTCAGGTTAATGTTCAAGTTATTTTGTGAATTTCTTTCATTCCTTTATAACTTTATCTGGTATTTCATGCCTTGCTTTGCAAAAGTATTTGTTGCCTCTTTTTCACCAACAGTTGAAACAGGCAAGATAATCAAATGTCAGGTCTTCAGAGGCAATGGGATGTTCACTCAAGGGCAGGAACTCTGCATCTGTTGCTAAGTCAATAGGAGCTCGGTGGGAGAAGCTACCCTGGGAATATTCGGCATAGGTCCGTGAATGTTTCATCGACTCAAGTTACGTTTTTTGCATCAGATGAGTCTGTGTTGCCTATCGATAGGACTCATCTGATGTCACAGCGATCAAAAGGCTTCTGCATACTTCATTCGGCAGGACACTTCATTTGTTTTGGCGACCGTGGGGTTTCTATCAGCATATGTTTTTACCGTTGGGGTTGTGTCTTACCGATTTTATCATCTCTCCCCGACTGGATATATGGTGATTCATCGGCAGAGGTATATAACTATCGGCATAAAGTCTCAGCGAAGTCTTCAAGTTTTTCCGACTAAAGGAGCAAAGTATATCATATCGGCATGAGTTTAGGTTTTCGCGAAGGTGTCACAGCGACTTCTTTTTGTCTGACTGATAGTGTGCAAGGTGGTCATCTTTCGGCATGAGTTCATTTCGGTCTCGCCAATGGAAGACATGAAGGATCCTGGTCGGCGTAACAACTTCCTTTTTTCAGCGACTTTCAATGCATGAAGCCTTTTGGCATAACAGATATAGTCTATGAGAGGTCTCTCCGATGGGCGAAAGCTACAGCGACATAATTGTAACGGATGGGCTCATCGGTAGGATAAAGCATGGGTCTCGGCGACTAAAGGTTTTCTGTTCGGCGGAGGTTATTTTCTTCGACAAAGGGTCTCGGCGAACGCCTCAAGTTTCGCCGAAGTCACAAGGAGCCCGGCACAAAAGATGGAGGCCTCAATATCTTGTTTTCGGAGGGAGTCTCGCCGATTATGAGTGACTTTGCTGAGATCATCGAATATCAACATAGAGTCTCGCCGAAGTAGAGATGTCTCGCCGATAGCAAATGGATGGCTGGCGGATGATGTTGGTTTCGGTGTAGGTCTCAGCGAGGCAAGAGAAGTTGGCCAGGAGATAGGGAGTTTGCCACAAGATAAAGCCATCGACAGGAGGCCTTGCTGACTTGGTAAGATTTTGCTGAAGGCCATAGGGAGCTCGAGCCCGGTGGACAAGAATGAACTCAGGGTAAACAAATGGAGCTCGGCGAGAGTCATGGATCTCGACATAGAGTCTCGACGAATAGAGACGGTCTTGCCGACTACAAGGAGACCCCACCAAAACATGAAGGGCCCACCAACTGATGATGTCGCCTGGAGGTTATGCCAACAACTGTGGAGCCTCCAAAATGAAAAAACCATTCTCGACAAACGGAAAAGATCTTCGGTGTAACATAAGGAGTTCCGGGGAGAGGTCTTAGCGAAACTAACAAGTCTTGCCAAAAGAAAAGATGAGCCCTCACCGAGACAAAAGCAGTTCGGCAGGAGTCTTGCCAAATGCACAACGATGGCTTTTCGGGCAGACAAAAGGAGATCTCGGCAAAGGATATCGCCTTCGGCAAAATGTCTTGCCGAAGGATAAAGGTCACGGTGAAAGTCAAGGTGATGTCGGCAAAGGAAAGAATGAGCCCTCACCGAGACAAAATCAGTTCGGCAAGACTCTTGCCAAAACAAAGGGTGCTTCCCAGGAGTCTTCCAGACATGGAAGAGTTCACCGAAGAAAAGAAATTCTATAAGATGTCTTCCCGAATGAAGGTGGTCTCAGTGATGGATATGGATAACTTTCAGCCTGATTAATGAAGCCGCTATGACTCTTGCTGATGATGTGATCATGCCAATAAGTTGCAGAATGATATAATCGCACCGGCGGGACACTTTCAGTGTCTCACCGAGATGTGATTCTTTCAAGAAAGCTTTGGGCTGCCCACATGGGTCCACGGGGAATACTCTCGACCAATCAAGGGGAGCTAGAGGTAGGTCATAGCAGCTTGACCAGCAGAAAGAAAATCTACAAAATGCCAACACAGGATGAATGCAACCCGAATCATGGTGAACTCAGTAGCATTCAAGGCGTTCGGCCGACTAGCTCAATAGGACACGATGCCAGGAATTGAAGGCGGTGGTTGCAGAAAGATCAGGAGGGGAATTCTTCGAGAAGGTTTCTTCACCAACACCAACAGCAGGGACATGCAGGAATGTAGCATTAATTTCGATCAAAAGATCTATGGGAGATCTTTTCTGACGCCTGATATTTTTGTAAGCCCTAAAGGGCCGAGATCTTTTCTATATATAAGGCATTTTTATGCCTTTTTTGTAGGAGTTTGGATGTATGCTCTTCTGAAGTCTGTGACCCTTTTGCAGTCCTCTCTCAAACTAGCACATTTCTATAATTCAACTTGGAACATAATATACAAAATCTGCCTTGGTTACCATTGATGGTCCATCTTTTGCCTTCTGATTCTTGTGAAGTATTGTGCATTCTTTAGTGATTCATGGAGCTACTTAGTGAAATTTTTTCTTTCCTTATAGCTTTTGTTTCATGTCATGCCTTTCTTTGTAGAGGTAGTATCATGTAGGTTTCAAACTGTGTTTACTTAATCTTGCACATGATCTTCTATTTTGTGAAAATCTACCTTTCCTTCTTGAAGCTCATGGGCATGTCAAACCTGTTTGAATGTGTGATCTACAGGATCTTGTTGTGCAGTCTCATGGCTGTCACCAGTATTCAAGTGTAGCCCGAATATCTCATTGTTCCTGTCATTTCAATATATCACCTTAGTTTAGTTTTCATTTTATGAATCTTCTTCCTCTTTTCTCTCAAAGAATCAATAGTTTAGGTGATACCCAAAGGAAGCCGGCCTTCTCCGGAGGTTCATTTTAGCTATAGGTGACCCACAGCCTTGAGATGATCCCATGTTGCTCTAGAATGCTCAATTTCTTGCAAACTCTGCTTAGGGTGCAATTCTAGGTGACAACAGTTTTTGGCACGCCTGGTGGGACAGTGAACTGCTCTTCAGTTCATATTTACACACTTTATTGCTGCTGTTTGGTGTGTGCAGCTGTGGTTTCATCCTTTTCAAGGCATTTTCTTCGCATACCTGGTGACTTCAAGCAAATCTATTGGTTTCAACAAGTTCAGTGTTGATATGTTTTAATTACAAGCTTAATGTTCTGCTGACCAGCATTTATATGAGTAGAGATGACAGATTTTCATAGTTAGCATGCATATCCACCTCAGTTTCATGAAAATCTTGTCAACCAATCACCCTATCAGCCGTATCAGGCCAACCATGCTGTTGGTTTAATCCCAAATGGCCATGCAACAACAGCCTATCAGCATGGTCAACATGTTTACCACCCTCTCACCCCTGCTCAATTCCCCTTGCAGTATTTAATTCCACTTTGAGTCAGCCTTGTAGCCTCCCGAGTCAGTCCCAAATTTCTAACAATGCCAATACAGAGTTGGGTAGCATCAAGGAGATGTTGTGGCAGTTTCAAAGGCGGATGCTAGACATAGAAAGGGAAAATGAGTATAATATGCAGTAAGAGGAGCTGTCCTTTCAAGTGCACATTCGTCAGTAGGAGTTGGAAGCGCAGATATATGAAAAGGAATTGTTGGTTAGACAAGTTGCAGCTAAGGATGAGTGGATGAAACACTTGCTTGCACGAGATCATCGATCAAAACCCCAACTACCTGTGAAGGAGGGGGTCTCAAGGCACAAGCTTCCAAGTTGTAGACTGGTTGAATCTATCTGTTTTTAGTTCCAAGCTTCAAACAGATGATTTCTTCTCAAAGCTCAAAACTAACTCAAGGTCTTCCTCAAATGGAAGGCACTGGCGAGGTTGCAGTTTTAAAACAGCTAGAAGACATCAAGCAATCTGGAGAGTTGTTGATAGATGATAGTCAACAAAACAATGGGGCCTTAATTCAGGAGGAAAAGCCTGAGCTTGAACCTAACTGTATCCTCCAAGGTGAAAGTTATGAAATTGATGTAGGACATGTCATGCACGAGGAAGTTGATCAGGAACATCAAGATGATATGTTTTCAAGCATAGTGGAAGAGTTTTGCTCAAGGCTTAGTGCAAAGCCATTGTCCAAAGAGTGTGAGCAACATAACCAAGTAGAAGGAGCTGACCTAGTTTCATGTGAATCACACAAGGTAGCTCATTCCAATTATCACAGGGTTATGATTGTGGAAGCAGTTGACCAAAGTAGGCCCAACAGGATTGGCTTGGAAGGTATTCTTTCACAAGGCTGCCCCTATCAGGCATCTAGCCAAAATGGAGACCAACAAAGATATTGATACCTTGCTTACACCCAAGCATGAGGGTACTGCTGAGGAGGAGCACACTCAAGTTACCTTTCCACCTTAGAACGGGAATGTTTACATTCTGTATTAAAAGGTTAGTAAACTTGAATATGTTTTGCAAGAGATCTTACAGCCATCCATTGAAGTATCATGCATACTTCATTTCTCTTTAGTTGTTCTCCAGCATGGAAAACATCGTAAATTTTTGAGAAAGGGTAGTTATTTTACCCAACCTGTGAATGGTTTTGTTTGATCAGTTTCTCACTGGTTAGTATAGGGTAGGTTTAGATGCAATTTGCTTTCCCTAAGTGTTGTTTCAACACATGTAAATAGTTTTATTTCAATTTTTCCCTGCTTTCAATAAGTTTCCAAGTCTGTTCCAGAATTTTCCCAATGACTCCATGCCCAATGGATAGGCCTAGGCTACTGGTTCTTATGTTTAGCAG
>VDFB02017062.1:0-16306 GCA_007258455.2 Sequoia sempervirens
GATTTATTTCTTGGAAGAAGATTGGTTTCTTGGTTGAGTAAGAAGTAGGATTTAGTGTCACTATCTACTGTAGAGGAATAATATATTACACCAAAATCTTGTTACATATAGGTGTTGTGGATGAAGCATACATTGAAGCATATCAGAGTATCATATAATGAACCTATTTCTATCTTGTTTGATAATAGAAGTGTTATCAACATTTCAGAAAAATATAGTAATGCATTCAAGGACAAAGCATATCTCTATCTGATATAACTTTCTAAGAGAGAAAGTTGATGAAAATAAAGTGAAGTTGGAGTATGTGCCTATGATGGACCAAATAGCATACATTTTCACAAAGGATTTTCCAAAAGATACATTTGAGTATCTCGGGTAGAAGTTAGGGGCTATTGCCCCTCCTTTCAACTAGATGCATGAGTTGGTGCATCTGTCTAGGTGAGAAATTCAAGATTTATCCTTTGTCCTAGGCTGATGAAGGCTACCTCTCAAGGGGAGTAGGTAGTGGTGTCTTTGGTTGGTGCAATCAGGGGGAGCATATCTTGTGCCCCTAAGTGGAGAGAGAGAGCGGGTGGAGAGAGAGCAGTAGAGAAAATTAAAATGGGAGAAAGTTGTTCTGCGCGTTTCTAGAAGTAAAGTGTGCAGGTGTTTCCCTTTTCCATTGATGTCAAAGGGGAAGAGAAAAGTTTGAAAAACTAAGGAGAAAGTGATGTCTAAAAAATATAAGAAGAAAAGGGAGAAAGAAAGAAGCCGAAATGTAAGAAATGTCCAAGTAAGGGGGAGTGTTGTTTGATGCAGGGTTGATTTTTTTGTTAATGGTTTTTCAGAGCCGGTGTTGCCATCAATGATAAAGGGGGAGATTGTTGGACATTGTTGCACTATGTTGTCATTGATGTCAACCTATGTCAACCTCTAGTGTGGTGTTGAGTAGATGGGGAGATTATTGCAATCTCTAGTGTGGTGTTGATGAGAAGGTGTTGCTGATGCAATTGGTTCACTTGGTTTCTGGTGAGAGCATCTATAAAATCTGCATACATTCTAAACTTCATGACAAAGGTTAGCTCATGCAAATTTACTAAATAATTCTATGAAATAATGACAATGTCTCAAAACAAAGATAGGAAACAAACTAATTAGAAGAAGGAAAGAAACATAATGCACACCTATTCCATAGTGGATTGGTGCTACTTGATGAAAAGTAGCCCTTCCCAACCGCTGACAAGCTTGATGTTACAAATGATAATGAGAAAATTAGTTCTCAATTGAAGATAGTAACTTTGCATAAGATTGTAGATGATAGAAATGAAGAATGGGCCTTCTATTTATAGAACCTCAAGTTGGAAGAATGCCCAAAAGAGAGCAATGCGGGATAAAGATTTAGCCAATAAGAAGGAGCCACTTGTAACCTTGTGAGTGGATGGAGGATGTGCAAGTTTTGGTCAATTTTCCAATAAATGGGATTAGTTGGCATTTTCAAATTCAAATTTGGCTTGTTGGAGGGAGAAAAAGAGACTTAAATGCCAAGTGGGGGACATGTAAGAGGGGAGTTAATGCCATGTTGGAAGGGACAAGTCAACTTATTTTAAAATTCAAACTTGAGGGAATATTCTCCAAAGATGCCTTGTTGAGGGAAAATGAGGATTTTATAAATGAATTAAAATGCTTTATTTGTGCAAGTGGGAAAAGCTAGAGGATGTGACATGAATTAAATCAAATTAATCAGGCTTAGATTAATTTAGAGGGAGGACGAGGGGTGATTTGACCTTTTTGCTTTAGATTTAAAGATTAAACAAAATAAAAAAGGAGATGAATGATGTTTTTAGATTTAATTAAATAAAGATTTGATTTATTTAATCAAAGATGGATAATGATAGGCTTAAATTAAATAAAGTTGATTTATTCAATTTAAATAGATGACTTTAGAGATAAATCAAATAGACTTGATTTATTTGATGGATCATTTTAATGAACTTGATTAAATGCATGATGTTAATTTTTGTACGTCAATAGTTTCCAAGTGTTTTTGAGAAAAAATTAATAGAGAGTGTACAAGGTGACAAAGTTGTGTTTTACATTGTGCTACACATTTCTTCATGGTTGAAAATGTGCTCGTGTCATTTGGATGAGATGATTAAAGGTTTTGAGAGGTGTTATATCCAGAGTTTTAGGTTCTTGATCATGTGACAATGCAAGATGTCTGACAGTGTGTTGCCTATGAAGAAGGTTGTTTGGGAGAAATGTAATTGCTTCACATTTCTCTATATTGAGGTTTCTTGTCTTACAGATTTGGGATTGTGCTAATATTTTATGTATCTACCTTCCCTTGGATTTTTTGGTGTTTAGTTGTTTCACAAGGTTGGTTATTGAGTTGTATGTATGTGGTAGTGTGGCTAGTTGCATAAGATGATAGTATTCTCAGTTTCAAGTGGTTACAACAATGTCGCTAAATATTTTGATGGTGTTGGAATATTCTAGGATGCTATGTGATGTTGTTTCATGGTCCACAAGATTTTTTTGGACTTGGTGAAGAGTGAATTCATTGTTTGTTAGTGTTAATGTAGGTTTGGACGACCTAGCATGTTAGTGCTAATTACGAAGGTGGTTTTTTGTTTGTGGAAGCGTGGTGTAGTGTGTCGATGTAGATTTGGTCTTGGTTAACCCTTGGTGTGGTCAGCCTCCACTTCTTTCCACTATGGAAGTTTTTGGTGCTGACCTATTTGTTGGTTGCACATTTGAGGTCCATACATTTCATTGAAGCTGACTTGGAGAAGGTTTTTGTCGTAACACTTGATATATAAGCAAGGTTAATTGTTGGAGATGTGTGTGGTGTTGTCTATGATGTGAAATTATGTGGATGTGATCAAGTTTTGTGATTTAAGTGTGTGTTTAAATGCCTAAGGCTATCAAAAGCAGTGACCAAAAGGTGTCTACATTTTTAGTGTACCTAAAGTTGTTGGAGGAAATGAGTTGAAGGTTGTGGATGATGTAGAGTCATTGTGGCAGATCTTCATGTTGCTTTGAGGTAGTGAACATCCTTGTAATAGTCTTCTTCTATTATTTTCTATTTCAGACAGTGAGTCCTTTGGGCATTGAGCCCTTGGCACTTAGCCATTCTTTTCTTCTAGGCAGTGATCCCTTCTGGTAGTGAGCCTATTGTATTCGGTGTTATTCATATATATGTGGGTTAATCTTCACCATGGTTTTCCCTAATTAAGGTTTTCACATAAATCTAGTGTTCTATGGTGTATGATTGTGAATGTGTTTATGTTTCATTAGTTTACATTCATGTTGATACATAATAAAGGTTTGAAGGTTAATGAGGGTTTGAATGTTTTAGCATACAACTGATTCACCCCCTCTCTCAATTGGCTTATGTGTCTAACAAACCACTCTCCATAAGAATACCTACAAAGCTTGAAAAGCAAAGTGAGGGCCAAGAATTTAAAATTTTCTCAATGACCAATTCATGTTTAGTTTAATTCATTTCACTGATAGAGTGTGAGGAGAAAGGATTTTCTATAAAATTAAGCCTTATGGCACTGTATATCCGAACCAAAGTCTTTATAGAAAATATATAAGAATTTGAGGGCTTATTTGATATTTTTCTTCTCTTCAATAAGAGTGAGGAATGAGTCATCTACAAAGTGATCATTAACAAGCTAAGCTAATGAATCAAGTATGGAAATACCTTTGACTATCCCTTGAGACATAGAGTGGGCTAGAAGGTAGCCAAATCCTTCAAATACAAGCACATAGAGGGTAAAGACCAAGAGAAAACCCTATCAAATGTAGTGGAAGAGGCCAAAGGCATTGGACTAGCAACCATTGATGGTGATGCAAGAAGAGGCATCAATAATGAGAATGCTAAAATATTGGATAAAACAAGGCCCAAATTGTAGGTATTAAATCATGGCTATGATGAAGGTTCATTCAATATGATCATACACATTGGAAAAATAAATTTTCAAGAATATAGTCTTCTATTGTGAGCATCAAGCCCATTCCATACCTTCCCAAACCATAATGACATTTCCAAGATGTATCTAAATTTTATGAATCCAATTTTTTCTGGCTGCATAATCTATATAAGGAGACTAATTACCTTTAAAGACAAAGCTTTAGTTCTCATCTTGGATGAAACATTGAGCAAAGTGATAGGCCTCCAAATGTAGATATCTTCTAGATCTCCAAACTTAGGTATGAATTTAATGTTTCCTTTATTAATTAGTTCCTTGAGGACTTGCAATAGAAATATTTTAGATATTCTTCATGTATGACCTCACCCACATAGTCCAAGAGGACCTTGTATAACTCACAAGGGAAGCCATCACAATTAAGAGCCTTGTCATAGACCATTGTGTGAGCAATCTCCCTAAGATACAAAATGGAGAGTAATTGATCACAAGAGGGTTTTTGTGAGGATGAAAACAAAAAAGGAACTTGGAGGCATTCTTGGAGGGTATGATATTTTCCAGGAGAGTTTTCTTGGGCTTTGAAAACTTGTTCATAATTTTTGAAAAAAGCTTGGAGCATATTCAACAATACTTTGAGAACAACTTGATCAGTTTTTATCTCCTTGATGCCATAAGAGGCATGTCAAGCTCTAGGATTTTTTTTTGGTATTAGATATAATTGTCATAATATGAGATTATACCTAGCTTATTTTCTTCAAGATGTTTCCACTACTATTGCAAAGCACTGTCTATATAATGCTAAACTTTCTAGTAACAAAACAAACTATCTAATAACAATCTAGTAACATATTATACCTACTATTTCAACACTATTCATATATTTCTAAACTATCCAATGATTTCATACTTGTTTGAACTACCATATTTCACATTATACATCATTTAGTTTCAAAAAAATTATACAAAAAGGAATTTCATAGCCCACTTATATACACTACACTGCACATGTCTTCTAATTAAAGATTCTGCTCTCACTATAATTGTCCCATTTTTCCCATCCCAATGGGGGATCAATGTCTAACAGGTCTTCATTAGACCCAACCACTTCAATTACAGAGCATTCACCTTCATTGATATAAAACCTGAGCCCTCTTTCTTTGTTATTATCCTTATTTTTTCCTTCTTTTGTCATTGAATTCCTTCTAGAATTCTTTGAGAGATTTCAGGAATTTGGTTGTGTTAGGTTGTATGAATTGCTAGGTGTGTCCATAGCTGACCTCTTCTTTGTTACTCTTACTGTGCCATCTTTCAATAGCTTCAGGAATTTTCCCTTTGATATTTTCAATGTAATAGTAACCTTTTGTATAGGAGCGAATTTTCACCCCTTACACAAATTCCCCTTTTACACATCCTCACCTTAGAAAACCAAATCCAAAGTAGAAATTCCACATCAACAAGTTGCCTTCCTTCCACTTGGCATTTATCCTTTGTGTCAGAAAAATAATATTTGTCAGGGACGAGTGTGTGGCGCGCAGACGTCTACGTGGTGCGCTTACGTCCTTGACAGATTCCTGCATCTAAAGTTGGCAGAGGCATTACACTTTCGATTGGGGTCAATTTGTAACGTACCTCTTCAACCAACTGACCTCGAAAACAGCAGATTCTTCCTTCTTCTCCTTCAAAATCATCCATTATTCATTCAACTCATCTCTTCTTCCATCTTTTTTTGCATTCTCAGCTTTCACTTCACTCTCAACAACACTTCAACAACACTCCATTGTAGCAACAACACTCTGTCAACTTCGTAAAGCAAGTGTGAAGCAAGCCATTGCAGCGTGGGTTTGAGGTTTTGTGAGACCTCCATTCATTGCAGTCGAGGTTGTGGTGATTGTTCAAGCCTTCTTTCTCCTCCATTGGCTAGTGATCTCTTGGTGGAGGTGGTAACGTTTCACTCCTCTCCTTTGTGATTTGGTTGAGTAGCTATTTACTATTTTGCAGTGTTATTTGTATTCCTTCTTTCCTTACTTCTTTATCACATATTTCTATCTCATCAAGCTATCTATCTATCCACGGAGGTGGAAACGCCAAAACGGGGGTCTAACTGAGGTAGGCCCCTATACAGTCCCAACAATTTCCCCTTCTTTAGTACACGTGGAACTAGCTGGCGAATGAACACTTTGTGATATTATCTTCATCACCCTAGCTCTTGTTTACTTGCTTTATCACTTTATTCTTTATTTCTTTCACTTCCTCGTTCTATTCTTACCATCTAGATTTACTAGCTAGGATGTCAATTTTTCTTTTGGAAGTTTGTGTTGTGTCCATTGTTTTCTCAGCGCACTATGTTGATTTCCCAGAACTATGTTGTCATCATTGGACTAAGAGTTATCTGAGGCACAATAACGACTCCAAAAACCATCTTTCCTATCCCAAACTAAAATTTGGATATGTAGAGTGATTGAGGTACCTTATAGTCCTCATCATTCTCGATTCCTATTCCCAAAACATCCCTTTAGAGTGAGGTAAGTTAGGGGAGCCTTCTACTCTCGACTCTCCATAACCTAGAGCCTTGATGTGGTTGGTCCCCCTCTCTTACATTTTTGGTGAACCCGACGTGAACCAACGTCTACTCATTCATTGGTGTTGAGGCTTTTCCCTTGTACCTTGTTATCGTTGTGACCTTGAGTATTGTGAAGGTTTAGGAGCATCACAACCCATTCCACAACCTCTGGGTACGTTGTTAGGAGAAGTGTATGAAAAATTATGATGGAGAGGATGAAGGTCACTACTAGTTTCTCTACAGGCCTTTTTGCTAGATCTTCCATTGGTCTTGTTGCTCAAGAGCAGTTGTCAAGGGGTGAGGTAGGAATATCCGATAAGACTGACCACCTCCCCACTCCTCCTTTATCTCCTACACTGTCATTGGTAGATGAGAATGAGGTCGTTCACATTCCTTCATAATATATCTCTATCCTTAGCAAAGGACTAGGTGACTTAGAGAATCACTTGGAAAATGACCGAACAGGCATAGAACTCCTGTCTAGTCTCTCTAGTCTGACTAAAGCATGTGCTCCTCCAAACAATTCTAACATTATACAAGGGGCCATTTTCAAGGACCATGAGAGACAGCTAGGAATGTTGATGCCTCTCACATCTATGTACATGGCCGACACAATCCCATCGACCAACATCCCTTCTACCTCTAAGGGATCCAAAACTATCAAGGAAAACATAATACCCTTGGGTTTTAGTTTCACCCCTCCTGTCACCTCTAGTGGTGGAGGTTTTGGCGGATTGAGTGGTGGGAGATTTGGTAGTGGTGGTGGCTTCGGTGGAAGAAGTGGCACAAGTAGAGGTTGTTTTAGTGGAGGCCATGGTGGTGGCTTTTGAACCGAAGGTGGCTCTGGCGAAGGCCCTGCTAGTGGCAATGGCTCTGGCAATGGTTCTGACGGTGGTCACACTGGTGGTTCTGGAAGTGGCTTCGGTGGTGGTTTTGGAGGAGGTCCCACTAGACCTTTGTAATCCCAAGACCCTATTCTCAATACTCTTCTTCAAAATATGGGTAAGATGCAAAGCAAGTTGGCAAGTCTCTCCCAAGCCTCTTCCCAGCCTATCTTTCAACCCTTTTTCTGACATAGCCTGTTATCAGTAGCAATTTTAAACACTCGACTTTCCCCCAAGGAATGGAGATTCCTGAATTCAAGAAATATGGTGACAAAGGGGACCCACAAACACATGTGCCTTCCTTTAACGCCCTGTGTACTGATTTCTTCCATCGCAATGCATTGATGGCAAAATTATTCCCTCAATCTCTCAAGGATACAACACTCAAATGGTATTGTTCCTCGCCTGATAATTCCATTTTCTCATTTGATTAACTTGTAAACCATTTCCTACAATAGTTCCAAGCTAACATCGGACTAAAGATGACCTTTTTGGATCTCATCTGATGCAAACAAGGGGATAATGAAAAGATTACTGATTTTATAGTGCGATACCAAGCACTCTTTTCACAAATCTCGTGTATGTTGCCCAATTCTGATGTGCAGAAGGTGTTCATAGGGAACCTGCAAAGACCTTGGTAAGAGAAATTTTCCCTTATGAAATACCATTCTTTCATGCATTTGTGTGCTACATTACGAGAGTATCAACAAACAATAGTTTAGTTCGAGGGATCTTCCTCACACTCTCGTTTAGAAGGAAAGTCCATTGTATCAATCTCTCGAAGAGGCAAGGTTGTTGCGAATGTAGTGGTCACTACAAATGATAACGGCCTTAGACACAACAGAAATTTCACAAAGTTAGCAAAATCTTATTCTTTCATCTTGAAAAAGTTGTTAAAGGATAAGATCATAACCTTAGAGAACCCCAAGCCTCTTAAAGAACCTTTCCCTAGTTGGTATGATTCAAATACCTTCTATCAATACCATCGAGTCAATGGACATGATACTGAATGTTGTATGTGTTTGTTTCATGAGATACAGGACCACATCAAGGATGATACGATTTGTCATGATGGAAGTAAAAAAAATACAAATAAATCGGTGGCATAAGCGAATAGTGAGTTGCAGATATACACGGACCCATTTCCATCACACTTTGCCAACATGATTATTGATCCCTCTGATTCTACCACTCGGCCTAAGGCATATGTTAACATGATCATGGTTACTCCTACCACGTAACTTGTGTTTGGCTCCTCGGACGTGACATTCATGTCACAGGATTTACCCTTAAACAACAAGCCATCTCCTCTCTACATTCCCGCTCACCTCAATGGCAACATTCTGACAGGGGTTTTAGTAGACCCTGTGAGCTGAGTGAACGCCATTACAGAAGAGATGTTCTGGCTTAATTCATTGCATAGAAAGGAGTATGAAGAAAAAAAATCTACCATTCGTACGCATGATGGTCTTTGTCTAAAACCATATGGATCGATAACTCTATCTCTCCTAGCAGGACCTAGGACTGTAAACACAGTATTTGATGTTATTCCATAGTCAAATCTATTCAGGATGAAGTTTGGAATACCTTGGCTAGCTTCCATGAATGGAACTGCCTTTTTCATTCATAAATGTTTCAAGTTCTCCCATGAAGGTGTTGTGCATGTAGTGCATGACACTGGATACCAATCGTTTATGTCCTGTGGGAGTTACTCATTGGATCATTTTTGGCCCACCTTGGTTAGTCTACTCCCTCCAAGAACGGACCTACTTTACAAAAACTATGTGAAGTATAAGACCGGGGACAAGGGATAGATGAAATTGACCCTCCCAGTAGCACAACAGTAGACTACCTCCCCTTCTTGAAAGGAAAAAGAGAAGCTACCCAATTCCCAAGATGGCTCTCCCACTCCTCTTTCTAGGGAAGAGTTTTGGATGAATATGCCTGGCTTTTATCCACTAAGTCCGATGATACCTACTTGGTGTAAGCCTAAGATCAGGATATCGGACCTCCCTACTAAGCCACCCGAACCTTGGTACTACTTGTATGGCAAGGGAAAAGGTCGCTATGGGGAATCATCTATGTCCCAGCCCTGATAGCCTCCCACTGCTTCTACTCCCAAAGCAGTAAACGGGAAGAGGCTCGTTGCTGAGGCACTAGAGTCGACTCCCCCCATTGCTCCTCAACCTACCCCCCTACTCCCATTTAGGAACCTATCCCTCTGCTAGAAACAGTTGTGGTGGACACTCTGATGGCTGAGTAGGAGTCTTCCACTCCTTCGCAACCTTTGGTCTCTAGCTCGAAGAGTCACAGAAATCGCCTTGCATGTGAATGCAAGCATCGGTGAAGGGCTCTCATGGTTGAGCAGGCTGCCTTACAGAGGAAGGAAGAGGAGATGACAACCCCTACTTTAGGGCCTCCCGCTGCATCATCCTCTCTCCTCCCCTATGCTTTCGTTCAATCTAGTCCAGTCTTGCTTCTGGTTTTTGCTATGAGTATGAATGCGCTTGACCCCAAAAAGATGTAGTTGTTCATCACTCCTTCGGTTGAACCACCCTTGTTGATGTCCCTTTCAGATGTCCCACCTTTCCCTAAGCCTATGGATATACTGAACAATTCGGTGGTATCTGTTGTGGTTTTCTCCCTCTCCTCTTCCTTTGCATCTCTTGCCTTGTATGTGGGGAGTTCACATCCCCTAATAGAGTAGGTGTAGAGTGGTCCTTCTAGCAATGAAGGATGTAATAGGAGCCCACATTCTTCGAAAGGTGGTCCAACGTTGGCCTCTTCTATCCTAGTGATAGAACCAGCCCCGACTTCCCCTAAGTTTGTCACTGCTCTCGAGTCACTCAGTGGGCCTAGCGGCGAACCTCGAGCACAACCCTCTCCATCTGTTGAGGTATGACATAACACTCCAACAAAGTGCATGTTTAACTCTCTAGATGAATTTTCGGCCTTGTTAGCAATTTTTGCAAAATCATTGACCATAGCTCCACAAGAGCCAAGTGGAGGAGACCTTGCGAGGCCTTCTTCTTTATCCCTTGTTACGGGAGGGTTGGAAGCTCCTTCCCTTAATATTCCACTACTGGAAGATCATCCTCCTTCCCCTTATGATGATCTAGAGTGGGAAGCAAATGACCTATTGGTTGATGAGTGTTAGGGGGAGACCGCTTCTTTATCTTTAGATTAGATGTGTGTGTGTTGTGATTTGTTTCCCCCATGATCATGCTATTTGTTCTTGGATGACCCTTGTCACCTTTGTTGGTGCTTGGATACAGACGTGGTTTTCATTTCATAAACCTTATTCTATTTGTATCATCATTCTTCCATGTTTGTGATTGATTTTCGAAAAATTGGGGACAATGCAAAGCGTTGTGGGTATTTAGGCTTCCCTTCCATGTTGACCCAATTTTTTATTTTTACTTTGTCTTCTTGTGCATTCTTCACATGGTCTGATATAGTAGGGGGATGATGAAAGTTCATTTTATATACTATTATTATACTTATATATATATTTATGAGCAGCTCTGACCCCGAAATATCAAATCACCCTTGTGTCCTATGTTTATGTTTATTTCTCTTTTTTGATCTTTTCTTATCTTTCTCTCTTCTTTTCTTGAGTTTTCCCTTTCATGTGTGACAATGCCTTTACTTCAATTTTTAGAAAATGCATTCATTTCCAACAAATCTTTTCTCGAGAATCTTTGTAAACTTTTTTCAAAGAATCACATTCTTGACTTGGACCCCTAACAAAACGTGTTTCCTTCATCATGGGTTCGCAAAGAAAGAACTTGAGAACCTTCCATCAAGGAGGAAGTAGCTTTTACCTTCCCCTCGCAAGGGGCATCTTCTTCCTTTTGAATTCCTTGATGAAGTGAACATATTTCAAAAGGATTCCTTGGTGTTGAATCGATTTGAGAAAATACATTTCTTCCGCACTTTCAAACAACACGTCCCTTGAGTGGACCCCTCTTTCATGCCGGTTCCTAAGGGACCCCTTTGAAAAATTTCCAACTTGTTGACGGTAGGTCTGACTGTCCCCTTACTTTCCTGCATGGTCGCTTCCAGACATGCTCTATCTACGGGTAGACATGTCACTTTGCAGGTGAGCCTGTAAAGCTACTTTTTGACTCTACGAAGTCTCCTTTTTCTGGGTTTCCTCCATGTGAGAGATCTTGGGGGATACCTTCCTTGCAAGTCTATGGACCTATAAGGCACTTCCTCTGAGCTTTCACTCCATGTAGTTTCCTCCATGTGAGAGATCTTGGGGGTCACTCCCTTGCAAGTCTATGGGTCTGCAAGGCACTTTTTCTCGGTTTCCTTCATGTGAGAGAACTTGGAGGACACCTTCCTTGTAGGTTTGTGGGCTTGTAGGGTGCTTTTTTTGGGTTTCCTTCATGTGAGAGATCTTGGAGGACACCTTCCTTGCAAGTGTACAGACATGTGAGGTGCTTGATTCACGGGGCTTCCTTCATGTGAGAGATCTTCAAGGTCGCCTACTTGTGGGTCAGTGGGCTTGTAAGACACTTTCATTCTACAACTTCATAGTTATGCGAGGCTATGGAGTCCTTTTCCTACCCTATGCTTTCGAGCTCGCCAGATTGTAGTCTACTTCTTCAACGGTTCAGGTATACATTTCTAACCCTACTACCTCTTCGATCTACTTTATTGAAGCACTCGGTAGTATTTGTGCTCGCTAAAGTGGGGAAAAATGTATAAGGAGTGAATTCTTATACACAAATTCCTTTACACATCCTCACCTTAGGAAACCAAATTTTTGAAGGATAAATTCCACATGAACAAAGCTTCCTTCCTTCCACTTGGCATTTTCCTTTTGTTTTGATAGAAGATTATTTGTCGAGAGGATGCATGTGGTGCCTTGAGATGTCATCTGTTATCTTGGCGTTCTAAAAATACCTACGTCACGAAGTTGGCGGAGAGGCATTACACTTCGATTGGGGTTGATTTATAACATTCCTCTTGATGGCAACCCAAAATGACAAATTCTTCCTTGTTTTCCTTCAAATTCGTCCATTCTTCATTCAACTCATCTCTTTTTACATTCTTAGCCTTCACTTCACTCTGAACAACATGACCTCCATTCGCGGCAAAAACACTTTGTCCAGCTCCATAAAGCAAGTGTGAAGCAAACCATTTTAGCATGTGTAGACATCTGAAATTAACATTATGCATTGATTAGATTCGGTCAAAATAGGTTTCACATTAGATCCATTCATCACTTTCATCCATTCATTAAATAATCTCATTTCCTAAGGTCATTTATTTAAAATCAAATAAACATTATCATCAACCTTTTAATAAATCAAACATCCATTTAAATCAAATCCTAAATCATATTCCATCATTTTCGAATTCAAATAAATCAAATATCAAAGTCCTAAAATTCAAACTCACCTAATCATCATTAAACTAACATAATCATCATTTATTTAATCTAACCATGATTAAATACTAATCTCACCCACTTGCATTCTCTAGATATCTCCACTTGCACAAATAAATCAATTTTATTGATTTATTAAAACCCTCATTTTCCCTCAATGTGACAAGTTGGTTGTCCCTCAACATGGCATTTATTGCTATTTTTCTTGTCCCCTCTCAAAATTTATTGCAAATTTGAATTCAAATTTTCCCTCTCATGGGCACTCTTCCCAAATCTTGCACAACCATCAACCAATCATCACTTGACAAGTGTCATCTTCTCATTGGAGGATCTTTAGTGTCACATTCACCATCTTGGCCAATCTCTCATCAAAGAAAATATATAAAGAAGGCCTTAATCCTCATTCATGGATCCACAACTTTTATGCAAGGTTACTCTCTTGATTTCAGAACTCATCTTGCTCATCATTTCCATTGCATTTACATCAACTTGAGCTTTGATCAATGATTGGGGAAGGGTCACTAGCACATGTGACACAAATCCACTATGGAATAGGTAACTTGTTATTGTTTTCATAATGCTTTTGGTTTTCTCTTGTCATGCATTGCATTTGGAAGCATCTACAAGGTATTCCATAGGGGTGTTCTTGAGAGATTTGCGGGTACTAACCCATGTTTGAAGTTAATGTTTGCATATTTTAAAAGTATGCCTACATTTTAGTAGCTAGAAGGAGGGAAAGTGTATCTTTACTATTGAATCTGACATTTGAAATCAACTTATTATCTTGTTATTAGTACACCATTTGATCAACTTGTTATTTTGTTAGGCATTTAGTTGCTTGAATGTATAATCTTGATAAAATCAGACCATTTCCATTTGTTCAAGTGTTTTTTATATAACCGCACAAGTCTTATAGATCAAAATGTCTAAATATATTTGTAGTAGCATAGTGTACTTGCCACGAAGTCTACTACAATCTATTCACTTCAGCTTAGCGTATATTCATTTTCCTAGCACTGCTTGTACTTACAGACATGTATAATGTTAATAGCTATTTGAAATCTACGCTATTGTTATGATATTAGGAATTGAAAGAATGACTGGGCTGCAATATGTGCAATAGAAGTAAGGCCAATGCTAACTTGTTTCAAATATTTCATTTAAATGGCTTTCAACAAAAGTAAAAAAATTACAAGGTTGCAGAATTTGGTTGTACGTCTATTAAAGCCATTTGATTGAAAAGTTCTCCATGACCTTTTTAACAAATGCATTTTGTACATCTGCGCCAATCAACTGCAACTAAAGTTTATTTAAAATTACGTCAAAAGAATTTCATGCCTTGTCTGCGCTTTGCTGCTTGCTCTTTTGGGAGTTGTTAAGTCGAGAACAGCCTCTTGGGAGTGGCTTCTTTCTGTGGATTCGCTGCCTTCTTTGAGATCTCGGGCTTCTTAGCAGGGATCTTTGCCTTTTTTGATTAATCAATAAAAGGTAAGGCTGTTAGCAATGCGTGTGATTCACCTCACCAGGCCACGTCCTTCTGTCAACAATTTTGTGCTTTCTACATGAGGGACCATGCGTAGGAGATAAATCTCTAAGTGATCATTTTTTTTTACTGTCATTTACTGTTGATAGGTGCAGCAGCTGGTGGAAGGAGTAAGTTGCACTGACAGACTTTTGCCACGCCTTACTAATATTGGCAGCTTTATTTAATCAATTAGTGTACTCACATCAAAATCAATGTTGCAGACTGCATTTCTTTGAATTACTCATATGCCTAACTGCTAGGCATGCTGCAGTATTTAAACTTTATTGGAAAAAGACAACCTTACTTATTGTTGCTCAAAAAAAAAATCTGATGCATTGAGGGAATATTAAAATTTCTGACTATCCCATTCACATTACTGTTCTCATTAAATAAATGGCTACAACTAGGGGGCATTAACTCATATCGATTAGTGCAGAGTGGATGATTGTCAGAACGATCTGCCAAACACATTTCTCTTTGAAATCCTTTTTCTATATTTGCGCAGACAGGAATCACGCTGGAGGAGGAGTTCAAAGCACATTTTGTACATGGCCACTGATTTTCACACTTTATTTTACACATACTACTCATTATGAAAAATGCAATAACGCAGGGTAGTTGGAAGTGTTCTACTAATGAAACACTTTTCAAACCGGCTCAATCAAGCTACACAGATTTCCAAATGTGTGAGGTTGTCTTGATTTATCCTTGAACGTATTGCTCATTTATTGCATTGTGTTGATTTTGGTGGTGGTGTAGGTACGGAGATAAATGTTGAATAAAGCAAACTGAGGCATTTTATTTTGGCGCAAATCCATTATGGACTCTTTGAAATAACCAAAGGAACTTAAAGTAGTTCGTTGTTTTTATTTTTTTATGCCTTTTCGATTAAGTACTTAGGAATATCTAGGATGCATTTCACACCCGACTTTATGTCATATTTGGTTATTGGACTGTTGGTTCTTGATTACAGCTGTCTATTAGTTTAAATTTTAATGATATAATAGCGTACAACACAGAGAGAGCTATTTCATACAAACATTTATGGTCTATGATTAGGGTGCATTTATATTGAGATCTTGTTGTCTCTAAAAAGATGGATTCTTCATTCCTAATGTGTCACTATCTAGGAAAATTAGACATTTTATGATTGTGTTTGACTAATATGCCACAAGAAGATTCTTTTGCAAATCATTTTGTTTGACTAAATATTTGTTTTAAAATCTTTGGAGATCAAGATCTTTATTAATGCTTTGTCACTTAAAATCGCTTTCACTTAAATGTTTGAGACCACGAATTTAGTTAACTCAATTGTCTTTTGTTTAATAGGTACAGCATTGAAAACAAAGGAGGCACAAAGATTACAACTTGTAAAGAAACAAAGCAAGGAGAAGGATAGCAAAGGAAAACGAAAGGAGGATATTTTGAAAAACCAAAGTGTTTTTAAACGCTTTAAGTGTTTGTTCAACGCTTCTTTACGAAATTGTTACCTTTTCGCTCCTAGGACACTAATTTTCGTTTGGGTCTAAAAAGAACAATTTGATTTTTTCCATTCGCAAAAGGTTAAAATTCAAGCTTAGACACTTACTAGATTTCATTTTGGGCTAAAAATTGGACAAGCAATCTTCATATTTCATTTGGTGCTTAAAACGAATCAAACAATTGCTTTGGAAGGATAAAATGAATGTGTGTTTGCCTTGTTTTGTGGTTACTTACTTAAACTAAAGTCATTGAAAAGGACGTATGCGCTTCTCTCGCGCTTCCAAGCGATCTTGAGAATCAAAAGGCCTTTTGGTGATTTTGGCGTAAGATAAAGTGATCACCTCCACACTTTTATTTGGGCTTAAAAATGAACATCTTGTGCGAGTGTGAGTAGAGCATTTTCACGTATATTCTCTTTCTTTGTGTCGTCAAAGATTGATCAAGTTATGGATTTTGTCTTTGCTTGCTTTTGTTTATCCTAGAGGGCCTGCCTTTGGGAAAAAGTACTCACCCAAGGGAATGACTCAACCGGTAACACTG
>VDFB02017063.1:0-17799 GCA_007258455.2 Sequoia sempervirens
TTATGGAGATCTAAATAAAGATAGGGTCGATCAAATGGCTGAGCAGATAAAGAAGTTAAACCTAGAAGTGACTTACCTAAGGAATCAAAACAACCAATTACAAGCTGCTCAGAGAAATCTGCAATCCAATCAGAACTGAGAACATCCACAGGGGCAAAATTTTGATAAGGGACAGCATAATGAAAGGGGTTACAATAATGACAGGGGATATAATTAGGACAGAGGTTACAATAATGAAAGAGGACTCAATAATGACAGAGGGTATAACAATGATAGAAGACAAAATTTTGATAGAGGACAAGGTAGTGGGCCAGGATTTGATAGGAGGAAGCCACAGGGACCGAACAGGATGTGGAATACAGGACCTAATAATAGAGGAGTCCCTACTCCATTGGATCAACCTGTCAATCAATCTGTTAATCAACCAGTTAGTCAAGACAAGCCCCCCAGTGACGTATATCTGGCTGAGGCTGCTCTGTCAGGGTGGTGTAGGCTCCATAAGACAAGCCAACATTCTGAGTTAGAGTGTCCGGAATTCCAAATCGCAGCCTCAATTTTTCAGTATGAAGTGGAGAACAATGCAAACGGTCAGGAGATTATTCCTTCCACCCCCTATGACTCTCCTGTGCTGGTGTTAAACCATGCTCCTTTTCCAGCAAGTGGAGAAAATGTTCCAGAAGAGGAATCTAATTCCCAAGAGGATAAAACAGACCAAATCTACAATGGAGATGAGGTGGCTCAGTTATTCAATGAGGAGGCAACAAATGATAATGGTCCTCTAGATCAAGAAGAGACTTATGTTGAAGAAGTGCAGATGTTCCAAAGGCAAGGTAAAGGATATGATTTAAGGGACATGCCCCATAGACGCCCATAGGCTGGGGGTCCTTTCACCACCTCCATCCCTCCTAATAATTTTAATATCCCTCCAGACCCAAGTGCTAGTAATAATCCACCCTTTCCACATGTTTCCAGGCAGTACCTTTCAAAGGAAAGACAAGCTCAAACCAATCCACAAAAGAAAAAAATTGTTCAAGCAGGTAAAGATAAGATAGAGGAGTTTTCCAGGGACATCCCCACTAATCTAAGTGAGGAGAAAATGGCTTTGTATGTTGCTGAGGAGTTTAAGAAGTTAAAGGTAAACCTTTCAGTATTTGAGTTGCTAAGGTCCCCAACAATTAGGAATGCAGTTCTAAGTGCCTATGGTACACATCCACTGTCTTTGGATAAACCTTCTAGTGAGAGTGTCAACAAGGTTACTAGTTCTCAGGCTATGAAGACACAAAGCCAGGCTTATCAGACTAACTTGCCCCCTGGAGATAAAGGTAGGGAGAAGGACAAGACTTAGGTGGCCCAGGTAGATACTCAACCAACTTTATTTCAAGGGAAGACGGATACCCCACCATTATTGATCTTTGTGCGCATATTCGGTAAGAATTTACATAATTGTTTACTGGATTATGGTGCTTCTACTAATGTGATGCCATTTGGAGTATGTAGAGCTTTAGGGATTACACCTACTGATTCCCAGAAGAAGGTAACTTAGTTGGGATACAGCTGTGTGCCAGACACACGCCCCACTTGGGTGGGGACCCTTTTTTTTGGTGTCTTTGACCTTTGATTTTATTGGATCTATCATTTTGGGGTCTTGACATGTTGGTCTTGCTTGCTTGGACCCTTCCTTGAGGTTGGCATTGATTGGAATTGCATTTTGGGCCAAGTCCGGATTTTCACCTGGATCCGGGATTTTCCACCTCTGGCGGATTCTTCCGGCCCTGGTTGCTTGTCCGTTTCTGGCAGGATTCTCCGATTCTGGGTTTCTGCCTAATCTCGGGATTTTCCGATCCTATCGGATTTTCTCAGATTCTGCCAAAATCCCGATCTTCCTGACTCCCCCGGTTTCTGCATTTCCACGGAATCCGTGTTTCCACGCATTTTGGGATTTTCCAAAATTCTGCTTGGGGCTCGGGTTTTTGGACTTGTCAGAAATGTCTTATCGTGCATTAATGGCTGAGGTACCTTTGCTCAGATGAGTATAAGGTCAAATAAAGGGCATTTTCTGATTCATTCTAACTTCATTGCTTCCTTAATCTGCTCTGGCGATTGAGATTTTCATTTGAGCTTTGAGGGATTGATCCTGCTTTGTTTGCGTGAGGATTTCTTGAGTGCTAGTGCCGGTATTTTTACCTCCCGAGCGTGTTCGTTGCGTGGTCGACTTTTAAAGCTCGGATTCTGTCCGCCTTGATCCATGGTATGTATCCATTGCCCTTCCGTTTGCTTACGAGATGATTTGGGGTTTTCTTGCACTAGGTATTGTTAAATTTGGGTCGGCCCTTGATTTGATTTTGATTTTGTATTTATAGAGTCGGGGTCCATCCCGTTTTTATTATGGAACTCCATTATCCATGCCCTATGAGCTCCATTTGTCCGCTGGATTGCATATTTATCCTTTAGATGGCATTTTGGGTCGGATTGCTTGTTCGTTTTGGGCGCGAAATGTGTTATCATGCGAAATTAGGGTTTCCCTTGGTGTTCGGCCCGGAACGATGATTTTATTTTATGCTTGAGTGACTTTTGTCCCGTGTCATGTTGGCTTCCCGTCTTGTTAAGACTGGAGGGCTTTTAGGTAAATCCTGAACCGATATTTTGAGCCCTAAAGCTTGCTCTGGTTTTAATGGCGGAGAGTTGGTCATTTGATTTAGGGCACCATTATTTTAACACGGGGATCCATCCTTTGAGGGCTTTTGAGAGTTGGAATCCTTTGCATACTTGAGATTGTGAATTATTGATAGTTTCGGGATCATTTGAGCTCAGGTAGTGGAGATCTCGCGGTCGTTCGATTCTTGGTGCACGTTTTGCCATTTTTCGGGTTTCCGGGACCGTCGTGGAATTTCTTTGCTCCCAGATTTTCCCGGTTGGGGCTTATTCCATGGGTTGGGGTTATTCCTGGTACATTTAGGCTATCCGCGAAAATCCGTCCCATCCAGATTTTTCTGGATTTCCTGTCTGGTTGTGTTCTTTTGTATGTTTCGATGATAGGATTAATGGAATGAGTGTCTAATGTTTATTTCTTGTTGCCAATAGATGCATTTGATAATTATCCTTTGATTTTCCATGCGCATTAATGATTTATTCGACTAATGATGCTTTGGTAGCAGGAATCCGTCTGGGTCAGATTTTTCTGAAATTCTGCCCCGACGGTATTTTCCTGGATTTCGTGATTTTCCCGGACTGTCTGATTTCTCCGGATCCCGATGGATTAGTAGTTAGCAATTGATTTTGATGGATTTATTTGACTTGTGCTAACCCTTTGAACTGGAATATGAGTAATGATTGGATTCTAATGACAAATTTTTGGATGTGTAGGCTGAATCAAGTAAAGCTGTTACTGGGAAGTCCAAAGCCGGTGCAGGGGCAGCCTCAATTTCTGAGACAGAACGGTTGAGATTAGATATGAAGAGCCAGATCCCAGAAAGTAGGATATCTTCCATGTGGGCTGATGTATCTAATACCAACGTCGGTGTCTGGCGCTATGAGGAGTTCAAGCAAAGAACGGCTGAGATGGACCAGTCAGCCTTGAGACAAGGAATGATGAACTCGGGATTGGTGCATGTGGCAGGGTTCCCTCCAGCGGTTCAGTGCTACGAATTGATTCTTGAATGTGCCCGACAATACGCTTTTGATACACAGATGGTGGTCAGCACTGAGGGATGAGTCTTGGCCAACTTCAGTCCGGCCTCCATTGCCCGGGCCTTCAGCATGCCGGATCTCCCCTTGGTCTGTGCTCTAAACATTGACACTGCCCGAACATACTATGAGAATGAGCCAGTTAAGGCTCAGCAGATCATCAACTCATGGCTAGAGAAGCCAAAATCTCACCATTCCAAATTGCCTAAACAGTTGCACAGGGTGAAGTTTAGGCCGGATATCTATGATGCCATCACACTGTTGAGCAGGGTGGCCGAATTGAGAACTGTCGGAGTATTAGAGAATTGGATGGTCCACGTGATCACCAAGATGAGTCAGGGGACAAATTATCACTGGGCAGGACTCATTAGTGTAGAGATAGATAAACAACTGAGAAATGTCCTGGAGGTAAAGAAGTTCACCATGTCCTCCTACATCATGTATGTGCTGGCCATCTCCTATCCCTACAAAGGACTGACTCCGATGGGAGCTATTGGGCAGGATATCATCTATGAGGTCTATCCGGAGCTGCATTTGGGAAATAAAGATTACAGGAGGGCCAATGATGCATTCACAATGCACATTACCCAGACACTTCAAAATGCAGAGCACATCAGATTATCTAATGGGGCTAAGGGGCTGATCAAGAATTACGGAGCATGGTTTATCCAGTTCCCTACCTTCACATACCTCCGGATTGATGGATGCCCAGCTGCTCCTTACAGGTTGCCCCGGTATCCTACTAACCATTTGGTGCTGCTAGAAGTTGTACGACAAATTTGTGAGTTTGATGCAGTGGTGAAGAGGGAAAAGCATAAGACTGGTTTTGGAGGAGACTTCCCCCTTGGGATTGGAGTGGGAGAAATGTGCCCGTCTATCCAATCAGCTCACACTACAGGAGAGGAGTTGGCAGCCTATGGATTCTCTTTTCACTCAAAGAGAATGAACTTCGACATAACCGGAGGGGCACAGAAGAGGGCTACCTGGGAATTTAGGCATAAGGAGGACTTGGAAGATTACTGGGTCAATATCAAGGATGACCTTGATGCGAGGAAGAGGAGGTATTCCCGGCTGCCTGTGGAGGCAATTAGACAATATAATGTGAAGTTGATCCTGGATCAGCTGGATGATGATGAAAAATTGGTTCAAGACCATGTTTACGAGCCCATAAAGGACAGGTCAGTTGCTGACATTGATTGGAGTGAGCCTGAGGTGACAGAGTTGGAGGACTTGATTGCTCTGGTGTTGAGATTCACCTTTTCTTGGATTAAGCATAAAGTCTGGGTATTGGAGAATGCCAATGTGCCCTGCACCTTCGATTTGATGGGGAATCTCAACCCCATGTCCACTTCTGAAGAATCCGGGGAGGAGGAGGACCCCAAAAGGAAAACAGCTAAAACCTCACCATTCAAGATTAAAGTCAGAGGTCCTAAGGGAACTGAACCTGCAACGAAGAGGAAACCAATTGGCATGCGCAGGTGGAAGACTCTGACAATCAGCAAGTCCTCGGATGAGGAAGAAGTAGAGAAAGCTAAAGAGGAGGATGCCCCTCCACCGCCTAAGAAAGCTAGAACTGCAAGGGTGGCAAAGAAGAAGGATCAGGCCACTTCGGAGGATGAACCTCCAATTGTTGATGTAGAGAGCTCCAGAGGGAAAAAGACTAAAGTATATACCCGTAAATCAAGAACCCCTTCTCCCAAGGATGTTGCACAGCCAAAGGACTCCCCGCCAGCATTACCAGTTGAAGAGCAAGATAAGCCTGTTTCTCCTCCACAGAGCATACCAGAATCGGAGAATCCGGATGAACAGGGAATTAGCGGGGAGGCCGAGCAGTTCAAAGAGGGAACACTATACAGTGAAGCAGCCGAGCTTGAGGCAGAAACAGAGGAAAGGCACACTTCTCCACTGGTACAATACGAGGATTCTCCGGAGAGTGATAAGGGCCGCAGATCACCAGAACCGGAGGAAAGCATCCCTGCTAGGACTCCATCACCGGTGCTTCCAAAATTGGGACTTGAGGAGGCTGATCAAGGCAAGCAGAGTCCAGAGAAAGAAGATGACAAAGCCACAGCTGAGGAGGAGGTCGAGGTGGCAGCCATAGAAGGGGAGAAGGTGACAGAAGATGTGGGAGAAACTCGTACAGAGGGAATCCGGACTGATCCTGTAGCCCCGGACTGGCTAGAGAGAGAATTTGCAAAGAAGAAATAGGTGATTGTTGAAGACACTCCTCTAGACTGGGATGAAATATTATCTCAGATTGGAAAAGGGAAGAAGAAGAAGGTTGCAAGGGTAATTTCCCGGGTGGAAAGGGATGAGGTGCATAACCGGGTAGTTCACATCGCCACCCCTGTTGCAGATAAAACAAGAGATGAGGTAACAGGCCAGGATTACAATGTTCAAACTATTAACCTTGGGCCGGCCTCCCTGGAGCAGGATATTGAGGAATTTGAAGGGTCGAGTGCTATAATTGTTGACATACTAAAGAAGGAGACCCAGTCAAAACGAGAGCTGAAAAGAGAAAATGAAAGATTGAGGAAATGTCTGGAGGAGGTAATGAAGCCTCTACAGTCTCTCCATCCTTCCTCCTCTACTACTCTGGGATTTCTGCCTAAGGAGACAATCTCAGAATTGAAAAGATGAAGGCCTCCGCTCAGGCTGCCACAGACTGGTTGATGGGTGTCCAGACACAAGGGGATGAAGCTATCAAAGAGATCCTGTCTGTGGGCAGAGATGCAGTCCGGGGAAAGGAGCTGTTAGAGGGCATCTTGTCTCAGGATAGGAATGACATGGACCTCCTGCTGCAGAAATCAAGGACTATTCTAGGATATGGCAAGGATCAGTTGGGAAAAGATGGAATCCTTCCTTCTGCTAGATTGGATGAACCATGGGAGTGGCTCGAGGCATTGCAGATCCGGCAGGGAGGCCTGAAAAAGATACAAAAATGAAGGAAATCAATTGATGCTGACCTCACTGCAATCTACGATGGTTGCATTGCCTTCTTTGAGGTGATGACAGGGAGGAAGAAAATAGCTCCCAAATATTTGAGCTTAGATCAACTGAAAGAATGGTGGCATGAGGTTTATGCCCCGAAATCTGATGGAACTGTCACCTCTCATTTGCTTGATGATGCAGCTACCTACTTGGCAGTGATAGACAGGTACATGGCCAGCGGGAGGGACTGGAAGAAAACTGTTGAGCGGTCCAATGAAGGAATTGATTCAATTAAATGCCGACTCAGGGTTTTTCCATTGCCACCTATTGCTGAGCTGGATGGGATATTCTCGAAGGTCCAAGGGTCACCAGCGCAGAGGAAAACAAAGGGAGTAGCAGTTAATGCTCTTTTTGAGATTTGTGCTTCCCTATTATTATAGGGCATGCATTGGACCGGACTTCCTTGGGGACTGTGCCTTGGCCGACTTGGATGATGGCATTAAATGTGTGCCTTAGTTTGTTTCCTTGGCCGACCTGTTTTGGCAGTTTTGATTATTTTGTAAAAATGTTTGGCTGGGCCGACATGTTTTGGGGGGAATTTGATATAAATAGGCATTCTTGCCTCATTGTAAGAGTTAGACATTGGTTATAGACATAGCAAGACAGTAATAGAGCAAGAGCTATAGTTAGAGTATTTGAAGTTTCTTGAAGCAAACACTATATTCAGAACAGTTGAATTGTTGCAGCATTTTCTGGTGATTAATACAATTGAAGACATTGTGGTTATTCCTGGTGAAATCCTTTGTGTTATCTCATCTTGCATGGTTCCTTTGTTCTATCTTTTAAATTGCTTGAAGATTTAGGGTTTAATATTCAGAAATAAATTAGTTTGGTTGGATAAATGATGTTTGTGATCTCATATTTGGAATGTTTGTAGCTATCTCTGGTCTATACTCCCAGTAACTATCTGATTGTAGTAGGCTGGTAAAGTCAACCTGGACCGTATATTCAAATGTGCTTAAGTTCGGTTGTAGATGCAAGTCTATGATTTGAAAATCTGTATTCCTCAGAAGATTGCACTGTTCTTGTAAGATTGCCTTGGGGGGTCGAACAGGAATTGGTTATTCGAGATAGGTCCATTCCAGATATATGTCATTTGCATTGCTTGTCCTTGTAGTAGTTCAGATTTTATTACTTCTTTGCATCCCTATCTTTTGCGATTTCTTTGTTATTCGGTTAGATCTAGGGCTTTAAGATCATCATGTTTTCAGATTTGATAAATTGAAAAGGTACAGTTTGCTTGTAGTAAGGTCCGATTGTGATTACCAGCAATTTCACATTTTATCTGAGTTGTTTTATGCATTGTTATGACCTAACACCCGAGAGACCTTGGGGTGATTTTCAGTGATTCGTTATTGAAAATAACCTTTCAAGAGAGATAGGATATCATATTCTGTCTGAGTTGTTGCTGTGCAGAAAACACCATCAACAGATTGGCGCTAGAAGGAGGGCCTGAATGAGCACACTGGATCATTTCTTGAATGCCATCTCTCCAGAGAGATATAGGAGAAATACCAGATCCACCACAGGAGAGGAGGATTTAGAAGAGTTACAGTTCCCCAATAGGTCAAGGAGGACCAGAGTAAGGGGAGAATCATCATCACCCATCCCTTCACCCACATCGTCCATATCTTCACATCCTGAAGTTGAGGCCATACCCATCCCTGAAGTCGTTCCTATTCAGTAGCCTCAGCAGGTCAATAACCTACCACCACCTCCACCCCCGCTCTTACCAATGGCTTTCCTTGCCAACAATCCATCACCTTTGTTCTTTCAAGCCTACAATGTTATGCCCAAGAACCCTGAACACTTCTGTTCAAAATTCCATGCTAACGACCCAAACAGGACTGCTGAAGAGCACCTGAGAATTTTCCAGACTTGCCTTAAGGACAGGGGGATAGTTCATGAGGATGTTGCTTGTAGGTTGTTCCCTTATTCACTGGGAGAAGAAGCCTTTTATTGGTATAACCATCTCCCTGCCGGTTCAATTCTTAATTGGAATGACCTACAGAAGGCCTTTTTACAGAAGTTCGAATTCCTATCAGTGCCAATGAGTTATACCTGCAGTTCATCAAGGTTAAGAGAGAGGTTAACGAACCCATAGCCAGTTTCAATAATAGGTTTCACCGTGCATTCACCAGATTACAAGACCCATATGTTTTGGATGATGGTACTGCCCTGGGAGTGTATTATGAAGCTCTGGATAGCCTAACCGCAACCTTTTTGAAATGGAGACCCAACCCTCCGGGCACCCTGACTGATGCTTATACAGAGGCTGTCAAGCTCAGTACAGATCTGAGGCAACACTTGACTGGGCCATTGCCTTCTCTGGGACCAGCTGCACATCCTAACCAGATTCAGGCAGTAAATCAGGCCCTCACCAATCATACCCCAATTATGAACCCAGTTCCCCAATTACCCATAGTACCACACCCTGGTCATCCCATGAACCAAATCTCTCCTATGACAAACTTCCCTCAACAACAAGTGAACCAACCCATGTATCAGCCACAGCAGAATAGCTTCCCTGCTTATCTGCAGAATTCTGAGGTGTTGCACCAGTCCTTGGGATCCGCCACAATGCCTATTCCCCCTCAGAGTAACTCGAACCAGATCCCTTACTAAGATCCTAATAGGGAGAGGATTGATGAAATGGCCGAACAAATAAAGAAGTTAAATCTGGAAGTGACTTACCAGAGAAATCAGAATAGTCAGTTGTAGGCTGCTCAGAAGGGAATGCAATCTAATCAGAACAGGGAGTTTTCACAAGGACAGAACTTCGACAGGGGACAGCGTAATGACAGAGGGTTCTACAATGATAGGGGATATAACCAGGATAGGGGTTACAACAATGACAGAGGTTTCAGTAATGAAAGGAGGCAGAATTTTGACAGAGGCCAAGGAAGTGGGTCAGGATTTGATAAAAGGTCACCACAAGGACAGAACATAACTTAGAATACAGGGCCCAATAATGGGGGAGTTCCTACCCCATTGGATCAGCCGGCTAATCAGATTGTTAATCAGTCTGCAAACCAACCAGTCAGTCAAGATAAGTCTCCTATTGGAGTATATCTGGCAGAAGCGGCCTTATCAGGGTGGTGCAGACTCCATAAAACGAGTCAGCATTCAGAATTGGAATGTCCGGAGTTCCAGACTGTTGCTTCCATCTTTCAGTATGAGGTAGAGAACAATGTGAATGCACAAGAGATTGTTCCCTCTAACTCCTATGATTCTCCTGTGTTGGTATTGAATCATGCTCCTTTTCCAGCCAACCAAGAAAATGTACCAGAAGAACCCGATTCCCATGAAGATGAAACAGACCAGATTTGTAATGGAGATGAAGTGGCCCGGTTGTTTGATGAAGGAAATATAAATGACAATGGTCCCTTGGATTAGGATGAAGCTTATGTTGAAGAGGTACAGATGTTCTAGAGACAAGGATTGAGGGATATGCCCCACAGGCGTCCACCACCCGGAGGACCTTTCACTACCTCCATTCCTCCCAACAATTTCAGTACTCCTCTAGATCCTAATGCGAGCAACAATCCGTCTTATCCACAGGTTTCCAAGAAATACCTTTCGAAAGATAGACAAGCTCAAGCAGAATCACAGAAGGAAAGGACTGTTCAAGCAAGCAAGGATAAGGCAGAGGAGCCATCTAAGGAGGTTTCTACTGATATGAGTGAGGAGCAGATGGCCTCATATGTTGCAGAGGAATTTAAGAAGCTAAAGGTAAACCTTTCTGCATTTGAGTTGTTAAGATTTCCTGCAATTAGGAAAGTCGTCTTAGGTATTTATGATGCAAATTCAAAGACATTGGACAAGCCTTCTGGTGAGCATGTCAGCCAAACTTTCAGTTTTCAGTCTGTGAACACACAAAGTCAGACACAGAATTAGACCAATCCACCCCCTGGAGATAGAGGAAAAGAAAAGGACAGAACTCAAGTGGCCCAGATGGATACTCAGCCCACTTTGTTTCAAGGGAAGACGGAGACTCCACCATTTCTGATCTCGGTCAGAATCTTTGGTAAGAACCTTCACAATTGTCTATTAGATTCTGGTGCTTCCACCAATGTGATGCCTCTCGGAGTTTGCAGAGCTCTGGGAATCACGCCTACTGATTCCCAGAAGAAGGTCACTCAGTTGGACAGAACCAAAGTGAGTGTGGTAGGAGAACTTAACATGATCCAGATGCAGGTAGCCTCTGATCCAAGGATCCAACAAGTCATCAACATTCAGGTGGCTGATATTCCTGATGCATACGGTTTAATTTTAGGAAGGGACTTTACAAAGGCTCTAAATGGGTATGTGTCCACTGATCACTCTCACATGTGGCTTCCTTGGAAAGGAGTGCCCAATCAGATAAGGATTGAGAGGGAGCCTAGAATGAAGTACATGATAATAGAATACTAAAAGACTTCAACCGAAGTTCTCATATCAGATGCTGGAATGGGAAATTACCTGCTATCGGCCCAATATGGAGAATCAGACGCAGAAGAGGTACTGATGTTGCATACGATGCCAGCTGATGTTGGGACAGGGTCCAGCCATGTTGAGGTTCTGACAAAATTAGTTGAAAAGGAGGAAGAACCTGAAGACAAACAGATCAGCTTATTGGACGATTTCTAGGAATTCATTGGGCAATGTATGGAGAACTAGATTCACCTGGGAAAGAGGACAAGCTTTGAGGAATTACTCTTACCAAACTGGTGCAGAGTCCACAACGCTTCTCATTCTGAGTTGGAATGTTGTCTGTGTCAGACAGTAGTAAAACAAGTACAAAAATGTATGAATCCAGTCCAGGTGGTTAAGGCAGAGGAGCAGAATGTCCAAGGGGAGTGCGAAAACCAGAAACCTGCAATGACTGAGGTAGCCTCTAATACTGATAAGCCAAAAGACAGAATGAAGAAAAGTACCACTACAGAATGCTGGACTCTCAAATTCGATGGATCCAAATCCAAGCTTGGAGCTGGGGCTGGATTTGAGCTGATTAGTCCAAAAGGTAAGAGTTTCTTCGCAGCTCATAGGCTCCAATTTCATTGCACAAATAATGTGGCTGAATATGAAGCATTAATTCATGGACTCCTTATGGCACTCAAGAAAAAGGTCAAGGTCCTGCAAGTATTTGGTGACTCAGAACTAGTGGTCAAACAAGTAAGAAAGCAGTATGCGTGTCACGATAGGAGAATGACCAACTATAGACATAGAGTGTGGGACCTCATTGATGGATTCAACGCTTTTAATATCCAATTGATCCCAAGGAAGAAGAATCAAACTGCTGATTCCCTAGCTCAAGCGGCCAGTACTTTGCAACCCCTGTCTTTGTCAGGATTGAAGAAGTTTACTGTTGAATTAACTCTTGTCCCGTCAGTCCCTGACAATGTGACTAATTTTTAGGTGTTTGAGGATGATAAACATATCCTTGACTTTATCACGAACATGGATGTCTTTGCTTCACAGATCATTGACGAAACAGAACCTCAAGAAGCAGAATTGGACCTGGAAGGTGTGCTAAATTTGAAGTCCAATACTATTCCAAGGGGAATGGTACAGCTGGAGAGAATTTTTGATATGGACAAAATTAGAGACCAGGAACAGGAATCTAAGAAAGAGTCTATCAGTGGACAGTGTGACACTCATAATGTGGGTACTGAAGACAATATTAAAAACATTTTCATTGGTAAGGTTTGTACTCCTGAAGAAAGACAGGGAATAATCAGAGCCCTATACGACTTTCCCGACATAGTGGCCTTGGGTTATGAAGACTTGAAGACTTATGATACATCCATCATAACTCATACTATACCTCTCAGGCCAGGTGCTAAGCCTTTTAGACAGAGGCAGAGACCTATTAATGCACTGTTGGAGCCACTCATACAGAAGGAAGTTCAGAAACTGTTGTCCGCTAGAATCATATTTCCTGTCAGGCATTCTACTTGGGTGGCTAATCTGGTTCCAGTAAGAAAGAAGAATGGTGAAATTAGGCTCTGTGTTGACTTCAGAAATCTGAATAGGTCATCAGAGAAAGATAATTATCCAGTTCCCTCTTTGGATGAGGTGTTACAAGTGGTTAATGGATCGCAGATGATGTCCTTTCTGGATGAGTATTTAGGGTATAATCAAGTGATGGTCCAGTATGAGGACAGACATAAGACTGCTTTTACAACTAAGTGGGGAACCTTCGCCTACAGGAGGATGCCATTTGGGCTTATCAATGCAGGAGCCACGTTTCAACGAGCTATGGATATCGCTTTCAAGGACATCATAGGAAAGTGCATTATCATTTACATGGACGATCTGACTATTTTCTCCAAAAACAGAGGGGATCATATCTCAGATCTGCGTAAGGTATTCCAGAAGTGCAGAGAATTTGGCATCTCGTTGAAACCCAAAAAGTGTATCTTCGGAGTCACAGAAGGCAAGCTGTTGGGGCACGTGATATCAGAGAAAGGAATTGCTATAGACCCGGAGAGAGTGGAAGCCATCCTGAAAATTCAACCACCTGCCAGCAAAAAGGAGATGAAGTCCTTCTTCGGTAAGATTAACTTTGTCAGGAAATTCATCACTGGATTTGCTGAGATTGTGAAGCCGTTAAATGCTATGTTGAAGCAAGATGCCAAGGTCGAGTGGACTGCAGAAGAAAAGGAGTCCTTCGCAGAGATTAAGAGAGCCATTGCCGATGCTCCAGTGTTGGTGAGTCCAGATTACAGTAATCCTTTTTATATTTATTCCTTTGCTTCAGACCACTCATGTGCTGGGATGCTGACACAAAAGTCTGATGAGGGGAATGAGCATCCCATTGCTTTCATGAGTGCACCATTGAAGGATGTTGAGCTGAAGTACCCGAGTGTGGAGAAGCAAGCATATGCCCTGGTACGAGCAGTGAAGAAATTTAGGCATTATATCCTCCAAAATAAGGTGTTTGCAATTGTTCCTGATTCTGCAGTTAAGTTGCTACTGATGCAAAATGAGTTAGGGGAGTGCAGAGCTAAATCGGTGACCATGCTTTAGGAGTATGACATTGAGATCCAGCCAATGAATCTGGTAAGAGGACAAGGACTCACCCAGACCATAGCGGAGATAAGCCCCGAATTGTCTGTTCATAACTATGATGTTGAAGAAGTTTCCCCATATGGCTGGTATGATGATATAGTCTATTATTTGCTGAATCAGTGAGCTCCTGGTCATTTAAATGCAGTTCAGAGGCGAGCATTGAGGTTGAAAAGTGATGGTTTCATGCTGAAAGGAGCTGTCCTATACAAGAAGAATCATGAAGGTATTTATTTGAGGTGCCTTGGAAAACAGGAAGCTGAAAGAGTAATAAATGAGTTTCATGAGAAATATGGCACTGGTCATGGTTCTGCCATTGCCACTACGAATCAAATTTTGAGGGCAGGGTATTACTGGCCTACACTATTCAAGGATGTTCATCATCATGTCCAGACCTGTCACACTTTTCAGACTACAGCAACGAGAGAATGGTGTGCAGCACTTCCGCTCCAATCTGTAATTGAGGTAAAACCTTTTGCTCAATGGGGTATGGATTTCATAGGCCCCATCAATCCACCATCTTCTGCTGGACATAGGTATATCCTTACCATAACTGATTACTTTACAAGATGGACTGAAGATTTTTCTTGTAGGTAGTGTACATCAGAGGTAGTAATTGATTTTTTAGAATCTACCATTCTTAATCGGTTTGGGTGTCCTGTTGCTGTTGTGTGTGATAATGGTCCTGCCTTTGCATCTTTGAAATTCTCAAACTGGGCTTTTGATCATGGTATTGTTGTAAAGTTCGCGTCTAATTATTATTCCCAGGGGAATGGTCTAGCTGAATCCTCTAACAAGAACTTGTTGACTGTCATCCAAAAATTGTTAAAGAGGAACCCAAAAGACTGGCATACCCAGCTTCGATTTGCTCTTTGGGCAGATCGTACCAGAGTTAAAGCCTCCATTGGTACCTCTCCTTATCATTTAGCGTACGGTCTGGATCTAGTTTTCCCTATCCAACTTAAAATCCCAACTTTGCAGTTTATCAATCAATTTTATGATGACGGGGATAGAAGGGAAGCTCGGTTGGCTGAACTATTGCACCTTGAGGAAAAATGAGATAATGCCCTCGAAAAGTTTGCTAAACATCAGGGGGTAGTCAAGCGATGGTTTGACAGGAGAGTTAAAGTTAAGGCTTTTAGGATTTCTGACCTTGTTCTGTATTGGGATAAGCCGCATGATCAGAAAGGGAGCCATGGAAAATTTGACAAATTGTGGTTGGGTCCTTATCAGATTGCCGAAATTATGGGAGATAATGCCTTCCGTCTGAGGACTCTCACGGGAGAGGACATACTACTGCCTGTCAATGGGCAGTATCTGAAACATTATTTCCAATCTTGAGCTATGTTCAGCTCTTTGCCCTGTAAATAGTTAGTTTAGGTTGCTTCGTTGTTTGTTTGCTTGCTTTGGTTAGAATAGGTTTCCCTTTTTGCTTTGCTTGTTTTGCTTGGTTAGAGTAGGTTTGTCTGGGTTTGTTTGTTTTGTTTGGCGTTGCTCTTGCTTTTGGTCCTATCTCCTTTCAGGATTGTGGGTGCATCTGTATGGTAATGGTGGCAAAGCAGGTCTAATGTTCCTGATATTTCCCTTACAAACTTTGATCATTTTTCCAGCATGCCATGGTATGAATTATTTTGCCTCTGTCATTTGTCCTGGTGGTAAGGCGAAGGTTTTCTAGTCAGTCTGAACAGGAATGTATTGGGGTCTTATACCTTTAATCTTTAAACATACCTAAAGTTGTGAAAAGATCCTTGCGAGGTCTGACCAGGTGAAAAATATCTTTCTGCTCTAGTGCCACTGTGGTTCTCAGCCCTGAGTGTGAACTTCGCTATTCACAGGTTGAATAAAATAAGTGAAAAGATAGCAACATTAGCAAAAAAGGAAAAAAGAAAAAAATATATATATTTAAATATCCTGAGGTTTGAATTCAACTCATCAGGGGGATCTGAATATCTCTACCGGGGCTATAGACGCCTAGCTGGCAGTAGAGCTATGTTCAGGAGGATCACAGCGATAACCTCGTCGGGGCTATGGACGCCTGACTGGAAGTGACACTCTATCTAGGTTACTTTTAGAGTGAGAATCTTTACATAGCCTGTTCATACCCAGTCTGGTTCTCCTTGCAGCTGAGGGTAGGTAATATATGCAAGTGCACACACTTAGACCCTGGTATAGGAATGTCAGATTGGCTGGAAATTTCTGTGCTTTAACTTAGGGTGGTGGCTAGGTATCTGGTCTGCGAAACCATGAGTTCTGGGTTCTTGATTCTAGTTTGTCATCGAAATGCTTGGGAGCATTTCCCCAGCGGAGTCGCCATTTGTTGTGCAGTTTTTGCACACACGCCCCACTTGGGTGGGGACCCTCTTTTTTTGGTGTCTTTGACCTTTGATTTTATTGGATCTATCATTTTGGGGTCTTGACATGTTGGTCTTGCTTGCTTGGACCCTTCCTTGAGGTTGGCATTGATTGGAATTGCATTTTGGGCCAAGTCCAGATTTTCACCTGGATCCGGGAATTTCCACCTCTGGCGGATTCTTCCGGCCCTGGTTCCTTGTCCGTTTCTGGCAGGATTCTCTGATTCCGGGTTTCTACCTGATCTTGGGATTTTCCGGTCCTATCGGATTTTCCCGGATTCTGCCAAAATCCCGATCTTCCTGATTTCCTCGGTTTCTGCATTTCCGCGGAATCCGTGTTTCCACGCATTTTGGGATTTTCCGAAATTCTGCTTGGGGCTCGGGTTTCCGGACTTGTCAGAAATGTCTTATTGCGCATTAATGGCTGAGGTACCTTTGCTCAGACGAGTATAAGGTCGAATCTAGGGCATTTTCTGATTCATTCTAACTTCATTGCTTCCTTAATCTGCTCTGGCGATTGAGATTTTCATTTGAGCTTTGAGGGATTGATCCTGCTTTGTTTGCGTTAGGATTTCTTGAGTGCTAGTGCCGGTATTTTTACCTCCTGAGCGTGTTCATTGCGTGGTCGACTTTTAAAGCTCGGATTCCGTCTGCCTTGATCCATGGTATGTATCCATTGCCCTTCCATTTGCTTACGAGATGATTTGGGGTTTTCTTGGACTAGGTATTGTTAAATTTGGGTCGGCCCTTGATTTGATTTTGATTTTGTATTTATAGAGTCGGGGTCCGTCCCGTTTTTATTATGGAACTCCATTATCCATGCCGTATGAGCTCTATTTGTCTGCTGGATTGCATATTTATCCTTTAGATGGCATTTTGGGTCGGATTGCTTGTTCGTTTCGGGCGCGAAATGTGTTATCATGCGAAATTAGGGTTTCCCTTGGTGTTCGGCCCAGAACGATGATTTTATTTTATGCTTGAGTGACTTTTGTCCCGTGTCATGTTGGCTTCCCGTCTTGTTAAGACTGGAGGGCTTTTAGGTAAATCCTGAACCGATATTTTGAGCCCCAAAGCTTGCTCTGGTTTTAATGGCGGAGAGTTGGTCATTTGATTTAGGGCACCATTATTTTAACACGGGGATCCATCCTTTGAGGGCTTTTGAGAGTTGGAATCCTTTGCATACTTGGTGTAGTGTGACCGTTTGGGGATCATTTGAGCTCGGTGGTGGAAGTCTACGGCAGTGGATTAGATTCTTGGTGCCGTTTGCCATTTTGGGTTTTGGGACCGTCGAATTTCTTTGCTCCAGTTTTCGGTTGGGAGGGCTTATTCAGCGGGTTGGGGTTGTTCTGGTATTTAGAACGTCGAAATCCGTCCATCCAATTTTCTGGATTTCTGTTTGGTTGTGTTCTTTGTATGTTTGATGATAGGATTAATGGAATGAGTGTCAATATTTTATTTCTTGTTGCCAATAGATGCATTTGATAATTATCCTTTGATTTTCCATGCGCATTAATGATTTATTCGACTAATGATGCTTTGGTAGCAGGAATCCGTCTGGGTCAGATTTTTCTGAAATTCTGCCCCGACGGTATTTTCCTGGATTTCGTGATTTTCCCGGACTGTCTGATTTCTCCGGATCCCGATGGATTAGTAGTTAGCAATTGATTTTGATGGATTTATTTGACTTGTGCTAACCCTTTGAACTGGAATATGAGTAATGATT
>VDFB02017064.1:0-32740 GCA_007258455.2 Sequoia sempervirens
CTAGTTATCCCCTCACATACAAGTGTTGCAATGTGCACCTACTCTATTTAATCCTTGTTTTCTTGCACTCTAATGAGCTATGCTTGCAACCTACTAATTTTTGACCGAATGAAATCCTATGACTCACTCTCAAAAGGAACTCGAGTGGCTCGAATCTCCTCATATATACTCCTAAGCTCCTCGTAAACCATCCTAAGCTCCTCGTACACCATCCTAAGCTCCTCATGTGTGACTCTAGACTACTCCTCCCTAGCTCTTACCTTCTCAATCTTATCTCTAGATAAGTCAATGGTCCTCATGGAATAGTTTTAGGTTGTCCTACATCTAGATAAGGGCTCAAGTAGGTCAACATGGCACCCCGTGCTAGGTGGTGGCCTATGCTCCAACTCATGTCACCTGGTGTGGGGGCATGGCAGCTGCCATATCTGAGATGACTCAACTAAAGAATTCTAGCCACTATCATGTCCCAACTATAAGAAGGAAACATAACATAAGTCAAAACATGATATAACAAGTAATGTATAATAATATAAAAAAATAAATAGCATATCATCACCTGGATTACAAGCTTGCCAATTGAAATTGAGTGGTAAGATAGAATAGGTGCCCTATCGGTACTCCTCTAATGGGTAGGAAGTATGGTAGGTGAAACATTGTTGCACTCTCCATGATCATGGGAAGAGATTCCTATTATACTCACTATTTGTGCTCAGGTGATATGAAGACGATATGTCAGTCTCTCCTCAGGGGCATCCACGGCCTCTACTGGCTCATCAAACTCCTCTCATGTAGGTTGTTGGTCCTCATCCTCCTCTATATCCTCTACTTTATCATTTTCATCATTGGTATCTCCATCCATATTCATGTCCTCTCTCATCTCCTCGATATGGTAGAGGTCCATCATCACCTGCAAGATGATCATCAAGGAAGACGTGTGGAGGTTGTGATCTCATCCATCATCACTCATAGGCTATAGTGGTTCCCACATCATCTAAGTAAGATGTTGGAGGTACATCATGGTCCTCATCATTTAAGTCACTATAAATGATATCATCGATGGTAGGGAAATAGATGTCTCCTAGCCTCGCACAGTTGTAGGTGATGCTCAAGAATGTAGGACATGGCCTAGGTTCTATCTGAATCTACCTGAATTGACGTATGACCCGATCATAATAGAATGGAATCAAAATGTAGTCATGTTATCCAACAAAAAATATATCCTAATGTATCTTGGTCAACTATTTTGATGTCTAGGCACTGTGGTAGAGTCCTATATGGTCTCCAACTATGTCATCCTTCTCAAAATAATCAAACTTGACTCTCCAGTGTAATATATCTCCACACTTCCAAGCTCACCCCAGAGTATGGTTGTAGGTTGGTGGATAGTCGATGGTTTCTATAGTGGGATATCCAACTGGCCTAGTACATGTGATATGCTCGAACTCCAACACCTCAAGAAGTGTACATTGTATTTTATTGTGAAGCTCTCAATAAAAGGACCAACCAAGATCATAATAAAGGTGAGAAAGCATGCTTCATCCCCATGTATAAACTATACGATGTCACTCCATCTCATGTATAGTATGTACAAGGCCTCCCCCAAGGTGTGTGCCTCATCTATCAAGTATAAGATCTTGTGCCATAATTATAGACATAATCTTTTGAATCAAAGGAACAAGATCATACAAAATCCATTGGAGCTTGATGCATGATCTAGCATCTCTACGATGGTCGATGTAATAGTAAATATCATGCCTCATATGTCAGGTTGTGTGATCCTCATCAAGATGAATGGTCTCACACTAGATAGGTATCCTCAAAATACAATGGATTTCCTCCAATGTCACTATCATCTCCCCTATTGGGAGATGAAATGCACAAGTATCTACATCCCATCACTTAACCAACACCATTAGCATAGCATCATGATACCTCGTGGGTTGCATGAGGTATATCCAAAACAATCCAATATTACAATGAGTCTCCTCTTCCTCCTCAATCAGTCAAGTAACCTTCTTGCAAATAAGGGTAAATTGTCATCCTCCTAAATGTTGACGGGTGCATGGTAGACTCTAAAAGAAGTAAAGGAAATCATCAAATTACCATAGAAAAATTAGTTAACCAAATAGTTAAAAGCAAAGAAAATTTTCTCTTTGATACTATGGCCAAAATGGGACAGGTTCGCCATTTTGGGATAGGGGGTCTAGGATAGGGTTTCCATTCTAGGACAGATTAACCATTTAAGGACAAGGGGTCTAGGATAGGGTCTCCATTCTAGGACAAGGTTTCCATTTTGGGACAAGATTGCCATAATTTTTGAAAAATCTCAAAAATAGTGTAGAATATAAAGGAAAACCATAGGGAGAAGGTACAAGGGACTCACCTTTGCTACGATGGTGCCTCTCACAATCTCATCTCATAGGATCTCTAGTCTTGGGGGCATATACGGTTGTCAACTTGACATAGTCACTCCTCTGCAACAAGGTATCTCTCTCAATGGTAAATATCAAAATGATAGTCAAAAACATGATTTTGCACTAACATATAGTAAAATTTCTTAGTACTACATTTCACTCAATTCGCCATAATGAGGGATGGAGAACTCCATTTTCAATGTCATCTATTGTGTTGGATTTGTAGTTTCATCCTAAATCTTATCCAATGTTTACTGATAGATGGTATTGTGATGCCATAACCCTATCATAAGCATCTTCATCACAAAACCTAGTAACTTGATGAGGCTAGATTGCTACCCTAATTCTACCTTCATAAAGCAAGTGCAATCAAAGGGGTCATACATCTACCCTCAAATTTGATTCTACATAGAATTTTGACATGTCTATTTTAATGAATAAGATGATTTTGAATAGCTAACGAATCATTTTTACAGGATGTGGTTCCCAATGTTGGGGTGTTATAGATAACTACATTTGGGGCTTCATTATCCCTGTTCATAGTTGAATTATAATATCCATATGAGTATCCTTTTTATGAATTATGATTTACTTCCATTATCTTAGCTTGCATATGCATGTAGCGTCATATGGTTGCTAAAGTGGGGGCTAAATGTAGTGTAGAAAATTATACTCCCTTGTAGGTGATAGTACAATTTAACAATTAGTTTGGACCTATTTTTATTGACCTTGTATTTTTGAATTTTAAACCTTTCTAAATAGGCCCTAATTCCCTTTATTATGCATCCCAAGGCCTATTTTTATCATTTTTTAATACTAAAACAAGAATTGAACAAATGCAATCATCAAATTAATTTTCCTTGAAATAAGTGTGTCCTAGAAGTTTGGGCTAGGACCCATTCTCCCATGGGTGAGTGGGTCTCCTTCATTAGCCAAGACCCAAATGTTAATAGCTTCTTGGTGGCATTTTAACATTCAAAATTCAACATGCAAATATCGGCTATTAGGATCTAATTTTTGAGAACTTAGATAAATTCCTATAAAATCCTAGTCTTTTCACCATTTCAAACTAGACAAGAAAGAGATGAAAAGGGAGAATATTCAAGCAAGAAAAATCCAAAGTCTTGGAGAAACATTATTTAAAATTTTAGGTCTTCAAGCCCATTTACATATTTGATCAATTTTTGTCACATGATTGAAGGTTGATGCCTATAGAAGAACATGATGGATTCTAGGATTGGGAGATGCAATTGACCACCTCCCTCTACCTAATGACTTGTTTCCTAGTTTTCTCATCTTCAAGCTTCATTCTAATAGTAGCCTACAACAAGGTCTCATTTTGTTCTAGATTTATTTAGTGTGTTTTGACTTCTCCTTAAGTGGACCTTATCATTATCATATAGGAATCATACTCTAATACGTTTGAGTAGGATTTCTTTGCATCTTAGCTCATAAAAACCTTAGAAACACATAAGTTTAGGGCTCACACACTATATTTTATCATATCTTTGTCTTTTATCAAGGTTTAATTACCAAACCTGGGTTTGACCCAGGCAAACCCCCATACAAACAAACAAACAATTTCTTTTATATATTTATCATAAGTTTGGGTCCAAAGATGAAGATTTATAGGCACAAGAACAAAGTGTAGATAGAGGACTACAACATTATATTCTTAAGTTTTCAAAAGGATCACAAAGACCCATTCTCCAAGGGAAAAACCAATCCCTCTACACATTCTAGAATCAACTTTTGGTGATAGGTACATGCTCTCTGATATCTCCTAGATCTACTTGTAAAGTGCTATTATATTTTGTTTACATTTGGGAATTTTCATTTTACATATTAGGTCATATAGTTCAATTAGTTTCATTATTTCAAATCATTCCTAATCATCCCAAGGCCGTAAATAATCTACCAACCCAAGTCTAATTGACTTAGGTCATTGGGTTGAAAGTCAATCTCTTGGCTTTGTAGTATGTATTCTAATGAAATTTTGGGAAAGGCCCCTTGGATCTTAGGTTCTTTGCATTAAGGGCCTAGTATTTCCCCCTTTCCCATGATTTCATATCCTAAGAGTATATAACTTCTTTCTCTAGAAAATATTATTGACTAGGGATTTAGCATAATAAATTTTTCCAACCTTCTTGCAAAGACTCATTGTAGTGTCCATTCATGCACATTCAATAACACTAAATCAACCAAAGTCTAATAATATTTATTTATTTTCTATCCTTCTTTCGTAGTCTTCTTGTGATGTATTTGTAGGTTTGGATTCATATACATCCCATATATATTAGTCTACAAGAACATTCTCCATAAGAGATTCTATAACTCAAATTTTGTGCTTAATAACTTCTCCATTTTTATTCTTGATGTGATTTTCATCTCTTTGTATAGTAAAATCAAAACCCCTTTATGTAGGCTCCCACTCTAGCAAATAATAGTAGAAAAACCATCTACCCAAAAAATTCAACAAGTATAGAAAGTAGAAACACATTTTAACATAAAATAAATGATGTATACCATAACATGGGTGTATGTAGAAAAAGCCCTTTCAAGAGAGAAGCACCACACTCCAAAGTAGATCAGTATATTATTTAGCAAACTACAATTATAATATAATTTCAAATCAAGCCTTCATAGGACTATCATCAACCATAGATCTGGAGGAATTCTTATAAGTTAATAGTATCTACAAAACTCTACACACAACCTCCATCTCAAGCATCTAATATATAGGAGATCTAGAACACCCAAAATCATGAAATGATAATTAAAAAAACATTCACTAAAACCACTTGAGAAGGTGGTGTCCAAATTATCCCCCAATAGAATATTCATTTTAATTTTTTAGAGCACACATTATAAATTAGTCAATATGTGTAACTCTCCTTTACAACTCTTTTAGGTATCCCACAAATTTTTATGTTTCCCTACAAACACTTAGATGTCATAAATTTTCATCCAATGAGTTGATTAGGTCCATTTTTTTGAATTGAATTACTAAAAGAGATCTACATTGGTGCCAAAAAATAAAGAATATTTAGTTTGGCCAAAATCCAACTCTATATTCCAAACTTTGAGTTTTGTTATTTATATCCAAAAATTACACTTTTTTTCATATTAAGATTAGGAGCAATGTTGAGGCACCTTTCCCAACACCATTGCATTTCCTCCTAATAGTCCCACCACTCTTTGGTTTGAAAATTAGAATGTCATACACACTTCTCTCAACATAATGGAACATCAATGGACTAAGCATATTGAGACCCACAAGCACTTTTTATATTATTTCATCCAAGATTTTTTTCTGGTATTAGAATATTTTCTCACAAAGAAGTAGGTTGCAAACATCTTCACTAAGCCTTTGGCAGTGTCTCATTATCTTCTATTGTGATTGATTCTTGGGGAAAAGAATATATCCCTGGGGACTCTTATTTAGTCCTCCTTCCTCCATATTTTTTTATGTTTTCTCCCTCTTTTGGAGATATTTGATCCTTTTCTCCATTTGTGAGAGATATATTTTTATACCTAGGTACCTCATTAGTCCTAGTTGTTATGACCCATCTTTTTTTTATGGATTATTTTATGCCTCCCTAAGTTGCACTTAAGGGGAGTGTTGGTGAAAAATTTAATTTATCTCAATAGTAAAACTTGAGGACCTATTCACACCTTGTTACTTAAGCTTACCTAGGTCTAGTTTGATTTTTGTCTCATTTCATAATATTTAAACAATGGTGTGATCTTAGTCTATCATAGATTTTTTATCCTTACTCTTTAACAACTTCATTTCATAATTTAAATTAATTTATACTATAAATTATTTTATTTTATGGTAATATAACAAATCTTTATTGCAACTCCCATTAGAGAAATTTTTTGAATTTGTTGATAGATTGTTGTACCTATAATTTTCTCCAATATTCCAATATTGAAAGGAAGTCTAATTAAAATTTAATTATCAAATTTAATCTCTCAAATCACTAGCCAAATATAATGATCAAGCTATTAGAATATCTTGGAAATTACAAATTATCTACAAGTAGTATCTTGTTGTAATATAGAGGCTTGATGTATTTAACGATCCACCCAAATAATAATATAATTAAATAATAAAGTGTAATAACATAGAAATCCTTAATTGATCATAGTGAAGAAGAAAAACAAAAAATAGTGGGATCCTACTTTGCCTTGTTTGAATCTTCCTTGTGCATGGAATTTGATATTCATGGGGGTGCCCTTGACCCCTCTCCCCTCCCTCACTCACATCGGTACTACAAATGGCTAAGGACTTTGTTTTAGATGGTATTCTAGACTCGGGGGGGAGGGGCTCTTTTATATCTTAACATTGTTCTAGATACTCATCTTTATCTAGTGAACTCTTCTACTATTTTAAATCTCAAGGCTTCAAAATGTGTTCCTTGTGGGGGATTCCCAAGGTGAAAATGTATGTGAAACTTATTTACCTAAGTTCTTTGAGTTTGAAAATAGAACAAAATAAAATTTCCTAATTCTATGGTCAAAAGAATCATCTCGTCAATGGAGAAATCCTTGGTCAATAAATTATTATCCTTCTATTGAGTTGTTGATATGGTTTGGCATTGGACTACTACTAAATGGTGTTTGAAAGGTAATGTGGAGGTAAGTGTTATGGATAATGACTTTTTCCTCTTCAATTTCACTTACAAGGATGATATTTTATAAATTCTCATCATGAGACCCTGGATATATGATAAACATAATTTATCTTTGTGTAAATGGAAATCAAGGTTTGACCCTATTGAAAATCTAAATAAAACAACCTATGTTTGGGTTAGGCTAGTTGGGCTCCCTCTTGAGATTTGGGATGAACTGATGTTTCAATGGATAAGAAAATTTATTAGACACTTAATTTAAGTGGAACATCACAAAAAATGAGTCTATGTTAGTTTTGTCTTTCTTTTGTGTGAATATTGATATTCATATGACTTTTTTGAATTTAATATTTCTAGATTCTAATTTTAGGAAGTTATCCCAACTAATTTTATATGAAAATTCTATAATATTTTGTCAAAATTGCTCAAACTTGGGATACTTAATCACTAATTGAAAATTCCCCTTGAAGAAAACCCAAAAAATTAAAGGGCCCTTGGTTTCAATAGAGGATGGGTTGGAGGATTACCCTTTCAGATATGACATCCTAAATATATTCAATTTCCCTTTGAAAAACGATATCACTAAAGGAGTTAAGCTTGGTATACTTGAGAAGAAGACATCTAAAGCCCTATCTCATTTTAGGAATGAAATCTTTGTGAAAGGAGATGTATAGTCAGCTAGCTTGTAGCTAAATGTCTTAAGGATTAAGACCTCTCCACCCCTTATAATAGAAGAAAAAGAAGAGGGGGAAATATCTAGTGAGTACCATAGTTGTTAGATCTCAAAGATGACTTTCCCTCACCATATTGAATCTTTGGATTATGCAACATAAATAAAGAAAAATTCACCCAAAACCCCTATACAATATAGTATTTCATGATTTAAATAAACCAACTAACAATCAATGTTCCTTTGACCAACAAGGATGGTCAAACCCCAAAAGGAAAGGAAAAAACAAAAAGGAAGATGTTGGTGTTGAAAGACATGTAAACTTGATGGAGAGCATGATTGAGATTATGTCAAATTTTTCATAATCTACAAAACACGTCTTTGGATATTGGAAAGTCACTCCAAGCCTTTGGGTTGGAATCCCAAGGAAAACCAAGCCAAAGGCTTAGAAATTTCCAAAGCAAGACAAAAAGTGACTTATTTTATGCACTCATGTTATTTGAATGCTTTTAGAAAACATGAGTGCATTTTAATGATCTTTCATTATTTGAATGATTTTACAAGAAATGAATGTTGTATAACACACTCACATTATTTGAATGCAGAAAATATAAGCGTGTTATAATGTGCTCCCTTTATGTCTTGCATTGAAAAAAAAAAATTCCTTTTTTATTTTTCTCTCCTTATCCTTTTCGTTCAGTGAAACTATATATATGAAATACACATTTAAGTATAAGTTAACATTTAAACATATGGACATTTACTTTATTATACTTTAAGTTTAAATATAAAGTTATACTTTATGTATATAGTTTTAGGATGTTTGAGAGTGGTTTCAGATCTCTATGAGTTATAATGCAAATTATAGTTTTTGGAAGATCATATAAATTTTAGATTTGGTCAAATTTCAATAATCAATATGTCAAATTTTAATAACCAAGAGGTTAATTTTTAGTAGTCAATGAGTTGTATCATATTTCTCTCTCTATCCCAATAATTATTTATCTCATTCTCTAGACTTCTCTCTCTCACTATGTTCATCCCTTTATTTGACTCTCTCCCTTAAGCTCAAGAAATTCCCCTCTACATGTCTATCCTTCTCTCTCTCTCTCTCTCTCTCTCTCTCTCTCTCTCTCTCTCTCTCTCTCTCTCTCTCTCTCTCTCTCTCTCTCTCTCTCTCTCTCTCTCTCTCTCTCTCCCCCTTATCTTTCTCCCTCACTCTCTCCTTTACTCCATATTCTATCTCACCTCCCTCTCCCTCCCTACTCTCTCCATCTTCCCTCTCTCTCCCCCCTTCCCTCTCTAGTTATGTCTATCTCACCTCTCTCTCCATCCCTCCTCCCTCTCTCTTTCCTTCCTTGTCTACTTCTCCACATCTCTATCTCTCCATCTCTACCTCTCCCTCCCTCCTTCCCTCTCTACTTCTCTCTATATCACCTATCCCTCTCTCCTTCCCTCTCCTTCTCTCCTTCTCCCTCCCTCCTTATGCCACCTTTCTCTCTATTTCCCTCTCTAATTTTGTCTATCTCACCTCTCTCTTATCCCTATGTCTCCCTCCCTCCTCCTCCTCCCTCTCTCTCCTTCCCTATCTACTTCTCTCTAATTCTCTTTATCAATAGGCGAGTGAGGGAATGATGGATGATGATGTAGGTAGAGAGAGAGGTATTGGGGAGATAGAGAGGAGATATGGAAGGAGAGAGGGAGGGAGAGGTATGGAGGGAGAGAGAGGGAGGTGAGAGGGAGGTGAGATAGAGGAAGATAGATATGGAGTGATGGAGGGAAAGGTAGGTAGAGAGAGGGAGAGTGTAGGTAGAGAGAACTAGAGAGGGAAGGAGAGGATGGAGAGGTGGGGAGTGAGAGAGAGAGTTGAGATAGAGATAACTAAAGGGAAAATGAAGGAGATAGGTGATGGAACTTTCTAAAAATTTACTCTATCTCTAGTTTTTATCCATTTTTTAGCTTCTAAATGGTATATTTCCTTACTAGGGTTTATTTTTAACACTATAAGGGCTTTTATTTATACAAAAACCCTCCTAAAATCCTATCTTTAGTTTTTCCTTTCACTTTTGTTTTAAGCCCATATTGACCTTTTGCTTTAGTTGCCAGTCATTTAATAAATCACTTATGGGTAGGTATCTTTTCTATTGATAAATGTTGGTTGCCTAAGATTAGTAGTTGGTATGTCACCCGTTAGTATTTTATTGAATATTATTGAAAATCCTAAGTCACAAAGTCTCAAATGACCCCAACCCTCTTGTTCCCTACTTGTGCCATCTTTAAAAATAACTTTAATGCATGAGTTTTATTAAATCACTTAATTTTTAAACATCTGGCCCATCCTAAACTTGTGTCACTCTCATACTACATCATTTATGACCTTTGCATCATGTTTTTATTTCTCTAGCACATAAATAGTAGTAGTTGCATGCACAAGCATGCAATGATCAACTGATAGGGGTCCACCGCAAATGACTATTTACTGGGAAGGGAGGAAGAAACTTGTTTTTGTAATGCAATGTAAAGTATAAATATTGAGAATTATTTGTAATTGTTTGAATGAGTCAAAAAAGGGAAAGCATGCTAATAATTCAATATGGAATAATGTGATCTTAGTTTATAGTAGGATGTGAATGAGGATAAGATTTTTTGAGTAAATTGTAATGAACAAAGATGTTTGAAAATAAATTTATATATTTATTAGAATAGTTAGATGGATAGATCAATTAAAGAAAAGCTATGTGTGCATTAAAAGATATGAATTTGACTTACATTACTTGAAGATGTTATAAAGCACTTAAATTTGGTGAAGAAATTATTTTATATCTCTACATTTAATTGGAGCATTGTATAACATTTTAAACCCCGTATTATAGTCCACTTCTTTATTGTATAACATTTGCATAAAACGGGAAATTGATTTTTGCATTTCCAGATCAATTTTTTTTGTTGCAAATTGATTATGGAAATGTAAAATAAAACTGTAGGTCATCTTCATTATTTGCAATGTATGCATTAATTGCAATCTCAAGCAATTAATCATCAATAATTTCAATTACAATAATTCTTTTTAAATGATTTTAATTAATAGTATTAGGAGAATGATTTTAAATACAATTTAAATTTTCAAATAATTAGTTTTGTTAATAAGAATAATTTCTCTCCAAAATTTAAGGTATTATATAATTTTATATGTATTTTAGTCTAATAGTTGCTATGCCTAGATGCACATCTATATTTGATGATTTTCTCTAGGTTAATCAATCAATCGATTAATTATTATTTAATTATCTTAAAATAAGGTGATGCATTGCAAGACTAACAACCATTTGCATAAAAGAGGAAACTGATCTTTGGTATTTTTGTCTAGGTTAATGAATGAATTAATTGATTATTATTTAATTATCTTTAGATAATGCAATGCATGGGAGATTATTGAATAAAAAATTATTCTTTAAAAAAGTCATTGTTTATTTGAATATTAGTTAGAATGCTCATCACAAATAAATTTTTCAAAAAAGAAAGATGTTATAAGTAGTATCTACTCAATAATTTTGGGAATAAAACCATTTTTGTGCTTGTGATTTATGGGTTAGAAGAAGAATGCAATGAAACAACACACATATTTTGCATTGTTAGAATAATTGAATTAGAAGGTATACCTTGTTTTGAGGCAACATGAGAAACATGTTATTATAGAGTATGACATCATAAACATGTTTTTGCTTCCCTGTGACTTGCTATGACATGGAAAACATGTTATTATATAGTATGTTTGTTGAAGCAAAATTTACACAAGGATTTTTGTACACATAAATCTATGTAACAACAAATATATGGCATTAAAAGTAAGACCACAAAATCCATGCTCGTTTTCCTCCCTACCATATAGGCATCATGAAGCCCCATGGACTCTAGCCAAACCCCTGAGCAAAAAAGGATGAAACAGCCATAGGAGATTTTGTGGAGTTTCATCATACATTACACAATAAACAACTTGGGAAAACTCTTGTGTTTTCATATATAAAATCTGATATTGTTGTGTTTTCTTTGATGTCGTAACTTTAAGGGAAAAAGGTATCCTAGTTTTCGAATCCTCTCACATGCTTAAACCTAGTTCCTGCAAATGAAATATAAGGATATGTTAGTACACAAGCAAGGAAAATTAAAAAGGAACAATAAAAAATGAGTAAGTATATGGGTAAAATTAATATATACATTATGAAGCTAAAAATAATCAATAATTTTTACAATTAGGTAACCAAATCTATCTATTGAGAGTGGGAAAGTTTTGTACTTACATCCATTGTTGATCGTGTTTTAGAAGGGCGAGTTGCATTGGATCAAGTAGTAGGAGCATCAAAGAATTTGAAATAGACAGTGTATAATACACTAATTTTGTTGAATGCCTATTATATCTGTGCAGCAATATAAACAAAATAATATACATATACAATAAAAGAGGCTAGCACTATTTGTTGTAAATAGAAAGAGATAAAATGGAACATTTTGAATACATGGCATGTTGGTAAATAGTTTTCTATAAACTTAATCTATTGGAGAAGTTGAAAATAGAGTTGTGGAAACAATGAAAAATGCAATGGTTAGAATAGAGTATGTTTTTGGTAGACAAGTGTATGTGAGAATTTGTGTGTCCATGTATATAAGCAGCAACAAATATGTGAAGGTGGAAGACAAAAGCACTAAACCAACACTTGTTGTCCTCCCTACCATATTAGCATCTTGAAACCTCATGGGCTCTAGCCAAACCCCCGAGCAAGAAACGCAGGTGAGGTCCATGGAAAATCTCATTGACTCTCATCATATATCACAGAATAACAAAGTTGGTGAAAACAGGTGTTTTCAAAAAAGATCTCTAATATTGTAGTCTTTTTTTTGTTGTGAGAAGTTGACAAAAACATGTTTCCTAAAAAGGAACTGGCATCATGAGATTTGAAGATGGCTGGAGGAACATGCATAGATGGAATATATAGAAGAGTGTATAATAACTAAAAATGTGCATCTAACTTTAGAAACATATATATCAGTAAGGATTTTTTTTTTGCAAGTGCTTGTATTTGCATTGCATGGCTAAGATGTATATGCAGAAAAGTGTTTGTGAAACATGGGCACATCTAACAACCAATAACCAAAAAGGAAAAAAATGCAGTCATGCACAAAAAGAAAACTAGGGAAACCATGACATTGTGAATGATTTAGTTCAATGGAGCAAGATACACCACTGACATGTGCTTTTGGAGATAAACAATGTGATGCAATCAAAAAAATATTTGTCCTCTTAGAAGCACATGACCACGATGTTCGATTTCCATCCATAATCACGTAAACCCAGACTCATTTGCCTCCCAACCATATTGGCATTATGAAGCCTTGTGGGCTCTAGCCAAACCCCCGAGAAAAAAAAGAAGGTAAGGTCCCTGCAAAATCTCATGGAATCTTATCATATACCACATAATAACAAACTTGGGGAAGGGAAAGTGTTTTGAAACAAGTTGTGTAATATTGTAGTGTTTTTTTTGTTGGTATGAAAAGTTGATGAAAAAGAGATATTGTGGTAAAGAATTAGCATAATATATACATATGTATACGCTTATATATTTATATATATGTATATATCCACACAACTTGTGCGAGGGTCAATGTATTTTTTCATTGTTGTACATTGGGGGTGTACGATTTAAATGCATGTGGTTGAAGTAAGTTTAAATCTACCGATATTAAAAATACAACTGCAATCTTAGGAAGAATATAGTAAAAATGGTCATTGAATTGACAGGCCAGTTGTTACATAGACTGCCTATTGATACATAATGCACATTTTGCTTTGCAAGACTATGGAAAAGGAATATCATAAAAGATATTGATAGAAAACAAGTAATCTATGTAACAATTGGATTCTCGATTCAAAATTCAAGCTACTAGATAAAATAGAGAAATTGTATAAGAACTATTAGGAAAACACTTTAAGAATTAGAGATAAATGACAGATGATTGAAACCCATGTGAAATAGATCAAGACAAGACAAGCAATCCATGTAAGAGTTGGCTTGTCTAATCAAAATTACTTACACGGGAAAACACTTACCTTTTGTTTCTGTGTATCGAGGCAACCAGTTGTACCATTGCTAACGTACCCATGTAAGAAGGTCCGTGGCTATCATAAGTAGTCCTGACTAGTTTGTTCTAGGGAGCTTGAAACAAATGAGGGAAAAAGAACATCATGAAACATATAGATATAAGATTCTAGCTGAATTGTTTGGTAGCAGATATTGAAGACAAATAGAGAAATTGTATAACAGGTATTAGAATAATACTTGTTTGGTACTAAATATTATACATAAAAAGAAAAATTGTATTGAGTTCCCTCAAACATAGACAGATACATACACACATATATATATTTATTCAATTCCATGATTGATATATAAAAATATACATATGGGTAGATATACATATCCATATATGTAGACGAAGAGCAGTGCAGCTTGTTCGAGAATGCAAGATAAATTTATATATACATATGTATATCTAAAAAGATCTATATACTATGTTTGTTTGTATTTATGTAGAGTGCGATTTTAAATACAGTTCAAAATAACATTTACAAATATTTTCTATGTTGTGAGAAAATCGCTACAATACAACCATAGCATTCAATGATGTAGCATTGATATGTTGTTAAGAACAAAGCATTTTATCATGCAGTATGTGTAACATATTCATAATGCTGCAATGGCTCTTCTGACAATGCAATTGAACCAATATATTTTCTTGCATATTTTGGAGTATACTTTCCCACACTGCAACATCGAATATTGCATTTAGTTCATGTTGCGCCATTGCACCACAATGCTAGGATTATATATATATACATACATACATACATACATATATACATACATATATATACATACATACATATATATACATACATACATATATATACATATATACATATATACATGCATATATTCTAAATATACATATACATATACATACATATATATACATATATGCATATATATATACATATAATATGCATATATATATATATACATATCCATATACATACATATATATACATACATACATATATATATATATATACATACATATATATATACATATACATACATATATATACATATATGTATCTATATACATATATACCTTCATATATTCTAAATATGAGCTCCATTATTTGACACTAAATATTATAGAGAAACATGTAATTTGTAAGAACGTGGGAAATCACTAAAGAAGAACATCACATTCAGTTCTTAAATTGGTATCCTAATACCTCACTACACAACTATTACAGCTTCTTGTCTTATTGTAATATGTTGCATGATATTCTTTTTCCACAGTCTATTTCAACCTCCCTTATAACAAACTATTAATTTCCATTGTTGTTTTGTTTGTATGGCAAGAAAATATATTGATTAAGTTGCATTGTTGAAAGAACCATTGCGGTGTTGGTTTGGCATCAAACTATTGTAAGAATCATCACCCTCATGTCTATTCTATAGCAGAGTTGATGGTTTTAAAACTGTTGTGCTTTGGAATTTGCAAGTCGTTTTACATGGGTATTTTGTATAAATGATTTTTCCATAATATTGAATACCAAACAATGAAGTGTGAATTTCGAACTAGATTTTCCAATGTGTTGGTGTGTTGACACGGAGTGGGTTTTCTTATGGCACATGGAGCCTGTGTTACATGGGATGGCGGTGGTGGAGTTGGTGGCCTTGGTACGCAGAAGCTAAATGGTAAGTGTTTTCTCACATGAGGGTTAATGCATCCTGTGATTGTTGTAGGATGGCGGTAGACAAAGTGAATGCAATATTCAATGTTGCAGTGTGGGAAAGTATACTTTGATTAAGTTGTATTGTGGAAAGAGCCATTGTGGTGATGGTTTGATAGCAGGCTATTGTTAAAATCACTACCTTTGGCTCTATTTTTGATTAGATTGAAGGGTTTCAAAACTATTGTGCTACGAAATATGTAAGTTGTTTTACATGGGTATTTTTTATAAATGATTAATTTAGATCTATATACTATGTTTATTCACATTTATGTAGACTGCAATTTTAAATTGAGTTTAAAATAGCATGTATATGTATTTTCTACATTGTGAGAAAATTGCTACAATACAAACATAGCATTCAATGATGTAGCATTGAGATGTTGTTAAGAACAAAGCATTTAATTGCAGAGTATGTGTAACATATTCATAATGCCACAATAGCTCTTCTGGAAATGCAACTGAATCAATATATTTTCTTGCATATTTTGGAGTATACTTTCACAACAGTAAATATTATAGAGATATAGGTAAATTGTAAAAACACTATTAGGAAAACATTGAAGAATGACATACATCTGATTCTTAAGTATTATCCTAATACCTCTTACAACTGTTACATAGATTGATTATCTTGTACCAATATGTTGCATGATATTGTTTTTCCCTCATCTATTTGAAGATAGTTATAAAAAACTATTAATTGCCATTGTTTTTTATGTTTCTACAATAAGAAAATATATTGATTAAGTTGCATTGTGAAAAGAGTCATTACGGTGTTGGTTCGATATCAGACTATTGTAAGAATCATCACCCTTGGGTCTATTCTATAGCAGGTTTAAGGGTTTTAAAACTGTTGTGCTATGGAATTTGCAAGTCATTTTACATGGGTATTTTGCATAAATGATTTTCCCATAAGTTTGAATACCAAGCAATGTAGCTCAAATTTCCAATTAAGTCTGTGGTGTTATACGTAATTTGGACACATTATTGCATCATATAATTGTTGGCATAACATAGAGAAAATAGGTATCGTCATAAACAAGTGGGTTTAAATAATTAATTTGGTAGATCATCTGTCATTTATATCTAATTCTTAAAATGTTTACCTAATACTTATTTTACAATTTCTCTATATCATGAAACATATTGATAGAAGATAAGCAATCTATGTAACAGGTTGCTTGTCAATTCAAAATTCAAGCTAAATTGTTTGGCACTAAATGTTATAGAAAAATAGGGAAATTGTAAAAGATATATTTTTCCCATAAGTTGAAAAGATAATTGTAGAGACATGGACAAATGCAATGTGTAGAATACACTATGGTTATTGTAGTCAAGTGTATGTAAGAATTTGCTTGAAGTTTCCATTGGGATTTTTGTCACTCTAGATGTGAATTGGATTTTTCGGTGTCGAGGATGCCTCGGCTGGAGAGGACTTGACCGAGTTTTTTTGTGGTGAGATGGAGCTTGGTAATTACGCAGGATGGTGGTGGTGGAGTTCATGTCCTCAATACATGAAAGGTGAATGGTTGTGTATAGTATTTAGCAACAAATAAGTGTTATTCCAATACCTCTCATGCAAGTACTCTATTTGTCTACAATATATATACGTATATGTATCTATGTATGTTTCAAAGTATTCATTTTCACATATAGTTGATGTAATATGTTTGTAATGTTCATAACTATAGGAAAAGGAGAATATATAAGAGGTCTTGTTTGAAAGCAGGACCAATTCCATAGATAAAATACAAAGATATCATTAAAGGGAAGACATCAAATAAATAGCAAAGGTTTTGGTTGAAAGAATACAATGTATACAAATAAATTTATAAAAATACCTAATTTTGGTTTGTACTGAAACATGTCTAGCCATGCAGAAAGAAAATGAGTGAATGCATAAATTTGGTATCTACTAGAGGATATGTAGCTCTGCAGAAACAAAAGGGGTCAATACATAAGTTAGTAAAATATAAATTTATAAAACAAACCTTGATTATTCTTACAGCTACAGACATCTTTTAGTCATGAATTGTTCCACAGATGGGCTTCATATCTCCTTGTCCATCCATGCTTGCATCGAAGCCAACATCATATTACTACAAAGCAACATTTTATTTGAATCTATCAAAATATATATCTATGCTTAGATGTGTATGGAACAACACAAAAGACAATGGAAAAATAACTTACAACAACAATAGGGGGACAAGACAATGCAGATTGTAGAGGACAACACTTGTTAAACCATCCAATTTTCCAACTAGTGGAGGTGCATGGCAGGTTTCCACCATTCTATACCCATTGAGTGAGGCAACCAACTCCACCATCACCAACCCATGTGGTCAACAAAGTCCACCGTTGTTGTGAACAGGCTTGGGCAAGGCCTCACAAATTGCATGGAGTGTTATCATATATTAAGCAAAAAATGCAATGTACAAAAGACTATATTTTTGAAAGCAATATAGAGGAAGAGCGAAATAGTAAAATGCTCAAAAGATAATTCTATAGATCAACATTATACATATACATATACATATACATGTACATATACATACATATACATACATATACATATAGATATATATACATATATATACATATACATATACATATACATATACATATACATATACATATACATATACATATATACATACACATACATATACATACATATATGCATACATACATACATACACATATACATATACATATACATACAAATATAGTTTTTGCCCTTCGTTTATTGTTTGTAGTTATCTCTGTGCATCATTGGCATTATTACCATATGAGCAATTGCAGTTTAATTTTCTTTCTTTTGTCAAAAAATTATGGTTAGGGCTAGTAATTTTTTCACCTTTTCTATTCTCCATGTACTTGGCACTAAATATTATAGAGAAATACAAAAGACTTGTGTTGGCTTTTAAATGAGAACGTGAAGCTTACCTGTTCAACAAAGGATGTTCCTAAATGTTGCTCATTGGTCAATAAGGATTGCAAAAAAATTATGAATTTAGAATTGAGAAGTGAACTGCTACATAGTAAATGTGTTTTTAATAGGTCTTTTACAGTTTCCCTATTTGTCTATAATATTTAGTGCCAAATAATGTAGCTTGAATTCTGAATTGACAGGTGAACTGTTTTATAGATCGATTGAAGTACGGTATAATTTTTCCTATGTCTTAGTTTCATATTTATCAAACCTAGATGCACATATATTTGACCTTTTTTTCCAGGCTAATCAATCAATTGATAGATTATTATTTGATTATTTTAACATACATATACATAGAAATACATGGCAGACTTGATTTAAAATATATATATGCAATATTATTATAAATGTATATCTATATAGAAACAGTCACAAGAGGAATAACATGGTTTATTGCAATATATATATATATACAAATTACTATACAGATTTTACAGGTAACCATTTTCCATTTGACTATTGTTATATGTTTTCCATTGGTCTATATTACTATTCAATGATTGCATAAAGGGAAAGAAGTGTAATTTAGAATACATAGAAGAATTAAAAATTCCACCATCTAATGGGAATCAAGTATCATGTGTGGCTGTCTGGAGACTAAAATAATCTACAACATGTTAAAATCAAAAGGGATTGAAGAAGGTCAATGAATGTCTGAAATATATATATCTAAACATAGGAATAGAAATTATGCTCATATTTCAAACCAGTCTTAGCATCCCATAGTGAGCATTAAAAAGGAAATACTAGGATAAATGTTGGAAAGTATGAAAGAGTAGTTAGAGTGTTGGCTCACTAGTGGAGCCTTTTTTTGCAGTAGGGGTAGACATCTTTGCTATGTCTAAAAGCAACAATTTACACTCTATTTCGAAATCAACTTTTGTTGCTTTCACAATTGTTGTCTTAAGCCGATCCTCAGAATTGTAAGTATTTGTTCTGATCAAGACAGTAAAGATGCATGCTTTACAAACAATGCCTTTAATAACAACATAATCTGTTGTAGACTTAGAGCTATCTTGCAACATGTAAAGGTATTTTTCTGGAATTTGTAGTAAATTAGCAGCAGCTTCATCGAAAGCAATAGACCAAAGGCTACCCGAGTGGTCTTGCAGCTTTAACTACAGAAGATAAGTGATAGTGGCATTCCTTGATTTCCATCTGGATATGATCACAAAACCAAACATCAACACTAAGACATGTGATTTTTTTTTTTCATTTCCCATTAACCAACAAGGGGCAAGTAGGATAACAAAAAGACTCAACTTTTGCAATTTGAATGGTTTCTTTAAAAATGGCCTCAACAGTTTCCAGCAAGCCAAGGAAGTTGTTCAAGATGAATACAATAGTAACTCTATCATTTGAAGGATGGAGCCTACGTGAAGAAGAAGAAGATGAAACAATTTGTTCTACTTTGATTGGGCCCTTAGATATAAGAGTGTTTGCCTTAGGGATAGAAAGGTTAATCTGAAGGACTGTTGTTGTTGATGTATTGATAACTTTACCATTAAATTAGCCTACATGACCACCTCAGATAACAACTATCACTATATCACCAGAAAGATACATCTGCTCCAAGACATCACCTTTTTCTAGCCAACTTGGAGCCCACAAATTAACATCAATGAATGAAGCCGAGATATCATATAGTTAAATAGTTCGTTGAATTGTTTCAGATCCATTTTTCCTATGAAAAGTAGAAATGTAACCAACATGCACTACAATGCCAATAATATCAACTAGGATATTATCACTATAATTTCTTATGTCACTAACTGGCACAAAAGGAGAGATTTTTTTTGGCACAAAAATCTCATCTTCACACCGTTTTATTGTTGATTTTTCATCCAAAACAATTTCAAGGTTACTATTTAATCTATTGAATTTTTTATTTTCTTCCTTGACTGATCCTCTTGATATTAAATAAGTTGCACCCACCTCTACTTGACCATAATACAGTTCAACAATATCATCAAAACAAGTAACACATATTTCTATCCCCTCCATATCTATAAGGTCAAAACTAAAAAGTTGGCCTTCACCTCTTTGTTTGTGAAAATGGTACATCTCTCTAATATGTGTTACACGCCCTTTCACTATTCAAACATTTTGATAAATGTTTAAAGCTTTAATAGGAATGAAATTTTGAGGGCTGTTTTGTTTTTTAGGGGACAACTACAAACCAAATTTAGGGGTCCATTTAGAAGAAGGCGAGTTTGGCCCCAACATTTTTGCCTCTTGCTGCTTGAATAGATACCTAGGGGTCCCAATGATTTGACAACTAGACATAATCAAAACTAAGCTGAATATGATTAAGGCCCTGGAAAAGAAGCAAAACAATATATTAGACACATTATATTAGGCACATACAAAGAGAAAAGAGAATTTTTAAAAGTAGACAAGAAAGAATGTAACCCACCTTGAATCTTGGACATTCCTACAAATGTAGTCTCTTAAACATACAAGGGACCCTCTTTTCAAGGAACTTGAAAATAAAAAATCATTGCATTTGGAAGGGAGGGTTCCTATTTGCATATGGTGTTCATTAGACAAGACAACCTTATATTGTTCAACTTGCCCTTCCTCACCACCAAATTTTTTGAAGGACAAAAGCTGAAGGATCGGAGAGGGAACGACATCTCCAACATTGATGGAACAAATTGCAAATGGAGTCAAAGTTGGTTGTTTCTTTGCAGCCTACAAAACCAAGTTCAATCAAGGAAAATGCACATCATCACACCAAATGGATAAAACAAGTAAGAAAACAAAGGCTGCAAAGAGATATTTTATGTGTTGTAAAATATCAATGTATATGTACTTCCACATCTATATGTTTTACTAGGGCTAGGAATGTGTGTATACACCTAAAGGACAATGAAATTGGAAACATAAATAGTAAAGTGTATGTGTTGTATCTTTTTGTATTTGAGAATCCTAAAATTAAAGGAACTGAAAGGCAATGTTCAAGTTTATTACAAGAGAGGGAGGGAACAATAACAACAAATCTGTAGTAGGTATAATGTGTTACCCATGGGTATAATATGGATCATGTCCTTTAAAATTTTGTCTTCCTTGGTCTTTAATTTCTTACTTTCCACCGAAGTCTAAAGTCTTTGCCTTCATTTTAGCCTTTGTTACGGGATCCTCTAAGTTTCTAACCTCTTGTCGCACGTTCTTTAAGTTTTGAAACCTAAGTCACTGGCACCCAGTGTCTTTAAACCTTGTCATTGGGTTCATGGTTTTTACTAACCTCTCGATGGCCCAAATTTTTCTCCTTTTGTATCATCAATAGTGTTGGTCTATTGTGTAGTCGGAGAGTTAGAGGTTTTCATAACTTTGTAACACCCAACTTTGGGTTATAAAGTTTCAATTTTCTGTGACAAGGCAATATGTTGTTCATCTTGCATGTTTTGGGGCACCGCTTATGCATTAAATGAGGTGTATGGTACAACCTGGAGATGTCTTATCAAGGTTTTTTGCAAAGAACACAAATCTTAGGGTTTTATTTACCGAGGATTAAAAATAAAGCGGCATATTAATTCAGCACCAAATGTATGTCTTGTCATTTTACATGACTTAAGGTGGTGGAGATTTATTTGGTTTAGTCTTTAGTTGTACCTCTGCCTTCTACAATTATTTCTTCAAGCATACAAGTGTTCCTTTGTGTACTATGAGCTCATGTAGTCTAAAATTGAAAATCGTCGGCTCGATGTAAGGGACACAGAGTTGGGATCCTTTAAGTTGGAGGAATTCTGGGCGCATTTGGAAAGTGACAGAAGATTTGTTGTCAACAAAAAATTATTAGAAAGCGGACTAGCTCATGCCGGGGGTTTTTTAGAAGTCGTGCTGAGCATGGAACTAATAGGCACATGCACGAGAAGGTACATTCTATAACCGCGGGAAATCAAACCCATGGACGAGATTGTCATTGCTAAAATTTCTCTTGAAGTTGTTTCTCGTGCGCTAAAGATTCCTGAGAGAGCGCCCATAAAGGACATGTCTCTTGTGGTGGCTAGTGAGTTTTTCAAAGCTAATGAGGATTGGTGCAAGAATTCTATGGCCAAGGGGTGGTTGAATTCAGAGAAAAGAGGTAAGTCACAGTTACCTCCGGAACTTAAGAGAATGCATTTCAAAGGGGAAATCGTAGATGCCATTGCTTTGTTACATCGTATTGTTGGAAATGCAAAAATTGAGTCTTTTGAAGATTGGATGTTTCAATTTATTTTGGTTATCTATGATGAGAATGTGTTCATTGATTGGGCTAAGATAATTTTCTTTTATTTGAATGAACAATTAGTCAATTTCCAAAAAACTGCTACCTTCCATCTGTGTTCTTGCTTAATATACATTATAGCTAGTCAAAGATCCTTTTGGCTAGGATTAAAGCTAGAGGTACCTCCAAATTTTGGCATGCCTGTATATAAGTTCTATTTGCAGTTTACCAAGCAAGTTTGAATGGGGGATTTTTTCCTTATCAATGATGCATTCTTGATGGAAGCTATGAAGAAATTGGATGGAAACCCTAAAATGTGTCTTTCTCATGAGTCAATGTCTCTTGTATCAAAGTTTGGAAGTTTATATATTCAATTTGATAGGTTTTTGTACTTGAGGATAGGAGGTTTTGAGAAAACCCCATTAAAATTGCCTAGATATGCTGAAGATTTGCTGGTGTTCCTGGAGGTCTGTAGACAAATGGTCATGGTGAATGTAAAGTACATGAATATGGGGAAGTGGGGATATGTTTTTCCATTCAAAACTCCTTCCTTCACGTGTAAAAATAATTAGATGGCCAAATGTGCTGAAGGAATTTTTAAAGAGTATAACCTACAACATTTATTCATGAGGGCTAATTTTGATAGCAAGGGTTTCATGAGAAATTTTTTTTATGGAGCAAGTTCATATTAGCATCAACCTTCTATTGAGGACTTTTGGGAAGATTGTGTTGATGAAAATGAAGTCTTGAAAAGAGATTATATGAGGTTAACCCTCGGGAAAATACAAGTTTTTGGTCTTCCTTTTCAAATTCCTAAAAGTGCGACTGAAGATTCGGTGGTCATTGAACTCGAATATGAAAAAATGTCTAATAAATCTCATCCCAAGGTTGACTGGAGTGATAATAAAGTTTTGAATATGAATATACGAGCTCCTCCAGTGTTGAGAAGAACTTAGGATTGGTTAGAAGGAAAATGGCGTTAGGCTACAAGTTCTACTCAAGAACCAAAATCATCTCAAAGAAATGAACAGGGTCCTCTCAGACAGTTGCAATGGGTACATCATCAGGGAGATTGGCTACTAGGTCTTCTAGTGCAAATTCACAGTTTGGGGGTGATGGTGAGAAACTTGAAGAGACGGCTAAATTGAAGTCAGTGTGCGAATAGGACAACACATTTACCCCTACTCCTAAAAAGAAGACCAGTCAAACAAAACCTATGCCTGAATATTTTGATGCCATTTTTAAGCAGATCATTGAAGACAATACCTTTCCTCCTTTTTTTGAAGTACCCTCATCTCCGATGGAAAATATACCTATCACTCCTCGTGAGTCTAAGGAAATTTCTCAAGGAAATAAGGATTCTATTTTGGTAGAAGCCTCCTCGGTATGGCTAAAAAAGGTGGTAGAGAAAAAGAGAAAATATACTCCTACAACAACAGTTGGAGTAGATACGGTTGCAAAGTTGCTCCAGACTTCCTCAAGGCCAAAGAAAGCTCAGAAAATGTCAAGAATGCTTGATTGACCTTACTTCTCCAATAATCCTATAAAAGATCTAAATGATGATGAGATAACAAAGGCTGACTATAAAATTACACATGTTGATATGGGACCTCAAACACTTGAAGGTGATGTGTATCACGCTAATTATTTGGTCAATGCCTTGATTAAGCAGGTAAAGGAAGAAAGAAAGGAAAAAGTGAAATTGCAATATTAGGTTCTTGATTTAAAAAAAATTATTTCTCCTATAGTCCCCCCTTCTATATCCAGTGGAGCCTCAAGTTCTCAAGTAGAAGTTATTGATGGGTCTACAATGCAATTAATCAGAAAGAATATGAGCTATTCCAAAACTATCAGTGAATGGATTAATGAAATGTCTCAGAAGACTATCCTCTTTGTTAGTAAATATGTGCTTTTCTACACTCAAGTTGTTGATATAAGGAAGGAATGGATGAAAGAGCTACAATAGGTCAAGAAAGATTAGACCAGCCTCTACGTGCTCTCACAAGAAATGAAAGATTTGATTTCCATGGATCGAATGAAATTGATCAATGAACAAATTGTGAATGATCCAAAGGAGTTAGATCCTTCTTGTTCTGACTCATTGGAGTGGAAATTAAACATTTATGACAACTTGGTAAAGGATATTTCTGAAGCACTCGAAAGGTATTTGGACATGCTGGTGGAGATTAAAGGAAATTGTCATGACATAAAAGTAGAGAGAACTGTTGAGTTTTATGATAAAATTCTAGATTCAAAGGAAATTTGTTTGAAATTCAAAGTATTCAATAAGGAGATGTCAGATCCTGCCACAATAACCAAAAAGTCTTTCTCAAAGCTAGGTAGATTGCAAGTCTACCTCAATTCTATTAAAACTGAAGCAAATAGGAGGCCTGACACTTTGAACGAGTTTGAGTTTGATCTAACCAAATTGAGAACTGGACTGTAGATCATCGTAACACCAGGGAGCAAAGAGATATTTGAAATTATTACTAGGTACAGTGACTACAAATCCAAGATGAAGGCATAAGAAAAAATATTGCAGCAAGAAGCGGTCGAGAATCTGGAAAAGGAAAAGGATGAAGTGGAGGGAAATGATGCATAGTTATTTTTAGTATTTCATGATACTTTCTTTTAATTTGTCTCTATTAAGTTAAAGACTTTTTTAATTATTTGGTATAGTTACTTTCAACAAACCATTACCAAAGACATTTGGCTTATGCTTTAAATATGGGTTTGGCTAATGTGATAATTTGGATCTTTTGGGAAAACTTTGATTTACTCATTAGAGAAAAATTTGTTATCTTGATTTATTGCTTTTTGTTATTTTGATATAGAAGAAAATGGTGGAATTTATGCATTCATAATCTTTAAATTATGGTGTATGAATATTTTCTTCTTATGTTGAATGTTCTGCCAGTTTGTGATCTATTATTAGAATGATAGATACTTTGATTTGTTGCTTCACTGTAGTATCATTTATTTGTTAATAAGGATTTTGTGGTGATTTTGGATTTAATTTTATTTAAGGAGTATTTTTAGTTTTATCAGTTGAAGTCAATGAATGCCTTTAAAGCTTTCTGGTTAAAATCCCCTTCCTTTATTTGCTTTCTTGTTAAAAGCAACATTAGTTAAAAATTATTCATTGAATATCAAATGAAGGTAGCTGCCACCTTTTAAAATAAGCAAAGAATCAAACTGAAAATTATATTATTACTGATTCAACTGTGGTTACATTTGTCACCTAAGTGGGCATGAGAATATAGAGTTAGGTGATAAATTTATCAACCAACATAAGGAAAAGGAAATACAAACTTATGGAATTTAGATTTGGAGTCTGGTGGATGGCACCCTCAGAGTAGGAATCAGTAGCGGGACCTGTGGGAGGTGTCTCCAAATTAATTTGGGGGGGCTCTGGAGACCCATCCACAAAGCCCGATTCTGTAGACATAGTTCTGGGACCTTTTAGAGGGAGAATTTTTTCCAATTATAGTTGATTGATTGGCACCTCTATTTGATAATGAAAATAAAATATTAATGTATTGCAACATCCAATGCCAACTGGTAGACAAGTTAGAAATATTCATAATCCAACAACCATTTTACTATTGTATGCATGCAATTTTTTGCTATATTTCTATAAATACATATATGTAGACATTTCTATATGTTTCTACTTGTTGCCTTCATATTTTTTAATGCAAACAATAGAATATATAACAACAAGAATGAAAATGACTAAGTACATATATATGCATTGAATTTTCCTTTTGTCCACACATTTAAAAAAACACATATAACCAGATATATGTATGCATATGTACTTCTAGTGGGGGGATTTCTAGGGTTTGTTTATAACAACATGCAACTTGCTAATAACATGGTTTTTGCAATGGTGGAATTGGTTGCCTCAATACACAGAAGCATAATGGTAAGTGTTTACTCATGTGAGGGTTAATGCATCTTGGTGTTGTTGGACCATGGTGATGGAGGAAGTAAATGCAACATTCAATGTTGTAGTATGGGAAAGTATACTCCAAAATGTGCGAGAAAATATACCGATTAAGTTGCATTGTCGAAAGAGGCATTGTGGTCCTGTGGTATTTTTTACTCTTTCTGAATCTAAGTCTACATAAATACGAATAAAGGTACCATACAAATCTACTTCGAGATATACATGTGTCTATATAAATAACTATTGGATTGTCAAACAAGACACACTTGTCTTGGTCTGTATATGTGGATATATATATATCTACATATATGTACATTTTTAAATATGAAACATGGAATTCAATACATATATATATATATATGTATGTATTTGTCTATGTAAAAGTTGCAAGCAACCCAAAGGCATAGATCAAGATGATGGTTGTAGTTTCTAGCAGTGTACACAATTTTAGAATTTACAAGAGCTAAAACACAACAATCAACACTTTGTTACAGGGAGCTTGAAACAGATGAGGTAAAAAAAGTATAATGAAACATATCGATACAAGACATATAACATGTTCCATCCAAACAAAATAACCACGAAAAAAATTACAAAATTCTAAAAATTGAAAACAATGCTTGTTAAAAGAACAATAGAATAATCTATTACAACCAGCTTCAAACTCACTTCAAGCAGTTGAGTAAAAAAGAACATCATGAAACATATTGATAGAAGACATATAACAAGTTCCGTCCAAACAAATTAACCATGGCAAAATTTCTAGAATTTTAAAAATTGAAAACAATCTTTGTTACAAGAACAATGGAATAATCTGTTATAGGCAACTTCAATCAGATGAGTGGAAAAGAAAGTTGTGAAACATATTGATACTCAAAAAAATGAGAGGAAAATAGTATCATTAAAAACATATTGATAAAAGACAACCAAGCTATCTAGCAGTTTCCTTGTCAATTCTAAATTCATAATTTTTTCGCAATCCTTATTGACCAATGAGAAAAAATTATGAACATCCTTTGTTGAAGAGGTAAGCTCCACGTCGTCATTTAAAACCTTGGGCAAGTCTTCTCTATTTCTCTATAATATTTAGTGCCAAGTAATGTAGCTCAAATTCCCAATTAACTCTGTGGCCTTATAGCCATTTTGCACATATTATTGCCACCCATTGCATTTACAAGTTCTATTTAATGTGGGTTTAGTGCCAAAGAATGTAGCTCAAATTTTGAATTCATAAACCAACTCTTACATAGACTTCTTGAATTGTTTGAATATTCTTAATGTGGGTTCTCAATTACCTGTCATTAACCTCTGGTCGTTATGCAAAATCTGATAATGAACAATCTGTTGTGTGGAACCAAAAAAAGAGAATCATGAAGAATAGTTTGTTGTTGGGAACTTGAAAGAGAGGTGGAGGCAACAATTTTTACAATAGTCTGCTATCAAACCAACACCACAATGGCTCTTTCGACAATGCAACCTAATCAATATATTTTCTGACACATTTCACAGTATACTTTTCCATACATACACACACACACATATATATATACATATACATACACACAGACACACACACATATACATATACATATAGATACACACACACACACACACATATATATACATATATTCTAAATTGGAGCTGCATTAGTTGGGACTAAATATTATAGAAAAATAGGTAAATTGTAAAAGAACTATTAGGAAAACACCGAAGAACCACAAGAAAACAAGAGATGATCGAAACCCAACATTAAATAGAAATTTTAAACAGGAGGAAATAATATCATAAAACATATTCATACAACACAAGAAATCTATGTAACAACTATCTTATGAATTCTAAATTGAAGGCACATTATCTAAAACTAAATATTATAGAAAAATAGGGAAATTGTAAAAAAAATGTTACAAAAAACATACATACATACATACATACATATATACATGTATATATACATATATACATGTATATATACATATATACATGTATATATACATATATACATATACACATTATTGTATACATATATATATATACATAAACACAAACACAGGCACAAACACACACACATATATTTACATATACATGCGCCTAATATATTTACATATACATGCGCATATATATATTTACATATACATGCGCATATATATATTTACATATACATGCGCATATATATATTTACATATACATGCGCATATATATATATACATACAACTCACAGATTCTAGAGCACAACAGTTTTAAAACCCTTCGATCTTCTATAAAACAGACACAGAGCAAGCAATTCATCAAGTACTCTGTTACGAAACCAACACAATAATGCCTCTTTCGACAATGTAACTTAATCAATATATTTTCTTGCACATTTTGGACTATGCTTTCCAATACACACACACACACGCACATATATATATGTATATAGATATACATATATTTATATACATATACATACATACATACATACATACATACATATATATACATCTATATATACATATATAGACACTTATATATACTCTATCTTTGGTGTTATACAAATTTTGTATAATTAGTTCCTTGGTATCATTCTAATTGATTTAACTTCAAATCCTTACAAAGAGGATGATCTAGATTATGAATGGTATGTGGAAATCAATGCTTTGATACATACACAGATACATATACGCATATATATATTGAAGAAAAATAGAGCAATTGTATAACATGGTTGACAATAACACTTATGAAGCACTAAAATAATATAGAGAAAATTCAATTGAAGAACAAAGAAAGTATACATCTAATTAGGTTGAATGTACATATGCATATTCATTTGTACTATACATACATGCATATCCATATGTAAATATATCTATGCATATGCAATGCATTTTTGGTGGAGAGTGTAATGAATGGAAGGTACAGTGCATTTTTCCCATTCCCAGAGAGTGTAATGTTGCCACTGCTTATGCGTATGTATTGTTACTTCCCTCGTTGCACCCTCCACATCAAATATTTTCAATTTTTGATTGCATATGCATATATACATATACATATACATATACACATACATATGTGTATATACATATGCATATACATATGTATATACATATATCCATACATATATCAAACAATGCCACAAAGTGTAACAACTAATTCACAAATATAAGATCTAGTGTAATCAATGAACAAACTAACCATGCATCCATCAAAGGCCCAATAAAATTTCCTCCAACAAAAAGGAAGCAAACAACACACCTATGGCGCTAGTGCCCGAGGGTTTTCCAACAACTTGCGGACAGGTAGAGTCCTTTATGGGCAACTGAAAAAAACAATATCATGAAGAAGAGTTTATTATGGTGAATTTCAAATAGATGTGGAAGAATGAATGTCATGAAACATACTAATATAAGACATATAACGTGTTCCATACAAACAAAATAACCACAACAATTAATACTTTATTATAAGTAGGTTCAAACAGGCCAGGGAGAAACAGATCCACAAAAGATATTGGTACAAGATAAGAAATCTATTAAACAATTGCAAGAGATGTTAAAAGAACACTTAAGAAGTAGACACAACTAACAAATGAATGGGAAAAAAATATCATGGAGAAAAAATGGAAAATAGAAGAGCGCAATAACCTGTGCTAAATGCTATGAAATCAACACCATAATGGCTATTTCAACAATGCAACCTAATCAAAGTATACTTTCCTAGACTATGACACTCAATATTCCATTTACTTCAGTCGCACACATTTACTTCACCCGACCTCACCGCACAACAATGGTAGAATGCATGAACCCTCAGGCAACCAAACACTTACCATTCAAATTTCATGTATTGAGGACACCAACTCCACTACTACCAACCCTTATAATTACCTAGTTCCACATGGTCACAAAAAAACCTGGTCAAGTCACCACCAAGCGAGGCATCTTCGACACCAAAAAATCCAATTCACGGCTGGGTTGGCAAAAATCCCGACAAAAACTTCAAACAAATATCTTGCCGGCTGGGACATCTCCAATGCCACCTATCATTCTTAAGTGTTTTCCTAATACTTGTTTTGCAATTTCCCTAGTTTTCCTATAATATTTCATGGGAAATAATGTAGCTTGAATTTTAATTGACAAGCCAACTGTCACATAAAGTTTGTTGTTACACCTTGTCTAGATAGCAATAGAATTTCTGGTAAGCAGGAATATGGTGCAAACTCAAATCTATACATGCATTCACTGACCTATTAGAAAAACACTTAACAATCAGAGGAAAATGAGAGATGTTTGAAAACCCACATTAAATAGAACATTAAAATATGGAGAATAGAATAGGAAAACTATGATAATGAACAATTTGGTATAGGGAACAACACAATTTCATGTATATGTATCTATCTATGTCTCGAAGCATTGATTTTCACATACAGTTCACAATGTATGTATATATATATATATATTGCAGTGGTGATAATTCATTCTACCATTGTTGTATGATGGGGGTGGATGAAGTAAATGCAATATTGAGCGTTGCAGTGTGGGAAAGTATACTTTGTTTAAGTTGTATCTATAATATTCAGTGGGAAATAATGTGGCTTGATTTTTGAATTAACAAGCAACTATCACATAGAATTCGTTGTTACACCTTGTCTACACAACGATATAATTTTTGGTAAGAGAAAAATGACAGACAAGTGGAATTGGAAAAGAACTATTAGGAAAACACTTAAGAGTTATCCCTTATGTTTTTGGTGTTTTCATTTTGGGGGCAACCCCTCTCTTTTCCTTTTCTCGCACATGACACAACTTTACTCAAAAACATATGACTTGGCATAGGGATTTCCAAGTTGGCTCTCATGTCTTCTTTATTGTTTGCATTTATCAATGGCTACTTTAAAGTAATTACTCATAGTATGGTGTTTAGTAGTTTGTTTAAAGTGGGGGCATACATTGGGATTATTCTTTTGTATTTTTCTTATGGTTCATACTGCAGTCTTCTTACTTTGTACAATTTGTTTTTCGCTTTGTGGATGACATTGGGTGTGATGTTCTTTAGGAGCGTGATCTCTCTTAGCATATTACATTCCTCTTAGTGGCTTGATGCAATACAATGCATCCCCTAAGTTGTGAATCTTTTATACTTTGATCAGTCCTCTCTTGGAGACATTAGGCACAATGTTCCCTAAGTTAAAGACCCCACATGAACTAAGAAAGACTCCTTTGAACATTATTTACATTTTTCATTTGTTGTTATATGGCCACCTTGAATAACATAGCTTGCATGCCTGTAGAGCCATCGTGTTTGTTCATGAGATCCAAGAATATGAAGTTTTGTGTGGCACCTTATCAAAGTTATCAGGAGGTATAACTTTGGTATGGTTTGAGCGAGAAGCCCAACTGAGGCGTGACTTTCCCCATAGCCACTTGCATGTGTGTGTGAGTGCATACCAGCCATGAGTGTATGTTTCCCACCTTTTAGGCCTTCTCACCCAGTGGACAACTTGAAGTTTCGTCACCTCAGAGTGAGTATGCATTTTCCAGACAAACTGCCTAGATCTGATCCACATCGTGATGGACAAACGGTCGAAGCTTGATCTGATCTTTTTACTTTTTACTTTTCCCTTGTCTTTGATAGTGCGTAATTATGCCTTGTTGTTGCTCTCTATCATTCTCATGTGTGTTCCTTTGCACCTATGTTAGTTTTCCATAGGACTTTGGTCCTAGGGGCTTGTGCACCCCCCTTGGTCATGACTGTCCTATCTTTTCAACATTGGTACATTTGAACCCCCCGTGATCGTTATGGCATTTGGTCTACTTTAGTGTGAGTTGGAAGCAAGTTCCTCCTCTCACTAAAGTGGGGGCTAGATGTAATGATGGAAAAAGGTCCCCTTAACTTGGCCTTGATTTATTGTTGTAATATGCCTAACATATTCACATTAGGTCTTGGGACCTTGTGAACTAAATGGATTAAATGGTACCTTACTTAAGTGTTTTGAAGTATTGTAACTCACTTTCAGACTTTTTTAAGGTCTTGTTAATGAATCATAGC
>VDFB02017065.1:0-39593 GCA_007258455.2 Sequoia sempervirens
AGGTTGAAAACTGAAGAAAAATGTCTAAGTATGGTAATGGTGGGCGCCCCAGAAGGAGAAGGGCGCCCAAACTTTTGAGGGCCTAAATGGATGAATTTGCAATCGACACCTCCAACATGACTTCCTCAGATTTGAAGTAGCTTTTCAATGAAACCACCAACAAGGAACAGAGGGAGAAACATGAGCAAAATGTTAAAAGTCAAGAGCAAAGGGGAAAATCTCATAATAAAATCTAACTGTGGAGGAGTTGGGCACCCTAGCTAGCCAGGGGCGCCCAAGCTTTTGAGGCCTCAAATCAACTTTTCCGGAGATGCAACATCCAAAAGACCCCCCTTAGATTCAGTCAGGTTATCCAGCGAATCTAATAGCGAGTTGATCCAATCAGTCTAGCTCTCGGAATCATGAATTCTTTTGAAGATCAAGGAAAACAAATAAAAGTTGAGGTACACAAAAATGACTAACATTGGTAATGATGGGCGCCCCAGGAGGAGATAGGCGCCCAACCTTTTAAAGCCCTAAATCAACTTTTTAGGAAATATCATTCCCAACAAACCCCCTTCAGAATCCTCTGAGCTCTCCAATGAGCCCAACCATCAGTTCATCGGACCTCCGGATCATCCAGCATTGCAAAATCATCTAAAAATGAGAAAACAAGCAAGAAATTGAAAAATATGAAAAAATGACTACTTTGGTGAGCCTGGGCGCCCTAGGTAGCCAGGGGTGCCTAGCATTTTGAGGGGTCAAATGAAGCTTTTATGAAAAGTTGCCTCCAGGACAACCTCACCAGATTTGACTAGGCTCGGCAATGAGATGCTTTGTCAGTTCATAGGATTCACCAAGCACTCATAAATGAAAGATCAAACCAAGGGTAAAATTAAACAAAGGGTAAAATCAAACAAAAATTGAAAATGGTGAAGAAAATGGCTAAGGATGGAGGAGAAAAGCGCCCTAAGAAGAGATTGGCACCCAAGGCTACATGCCTTAGAATTTTTTTCAAAGTTTTCATCATTCAACATTCGAACAACGTCTACGTTTGATGAACCTACTTAGGATAGACTCCGAAAGTTTTAAAACAAAAGGAAAGCAGATTCTTCTCAACCTCAACTTATTTAAGAGAGCTTTTGCCTTCCATTATTGATTTTTTGCAAGTTGGCGTCCAAAACAAGAAGATTTTCTCTTTCCTCTCAACGAAGATTTGAAGACGCCAACGGCATGCTTTTTCGGTGTTCTTCGTGGTTTCGAGATCAGTGAGCAAAGAGGAACGCTTTTTCGTGCTCCAAACCTCTAGGGTGTTGCTTTTTCAAAACAACCACTCAACTTTTTTTGTTTCTAATCACATGGGTCTCTCCGCTTTTTCATCCTCTTCAACATTGAGAAACTTTTCCCTCTTCTAGAAATTGCTTTTTGGCCTCTTTTTTAGGATGGATTGAGCTTTTTTAGTTTCCGAGCATCTGGGTTTCTCTGGAACGTGATTTTCTACAAAACCCAAGTCCCAACTTTTTTCGGAAAAAATGTTTTTTCAAGGTAGATCAGCATTCTATTTTCAATAGCACTCTCCACTTAAAATCAAGAAATAAATCAGCATTTTGGCGGACGTGGATGAGATTTAAACTAGCAATCATCTAGAAGCTTTCTTTCCGCTTTCTTTCTATTCTTGTCTCAATTTTTATCTACTCTTTGAAGAAGAGAAAGAAAACGAATTGTAATAGTTGGCATTTCCTGTTTCTATGCTTTCTTAGGTGGTTAGATGTTTATCTTCTTTAGTTTTAGAAATAAAGCTTGCATGCTAGCAAGTCTTAGTTGTAAAAGCAAGGAGATTTTAGGGTTCCCTACTCCTCTACTTGTGTATAAATAAGGGCAGCCTTGCCCATTATTTTCTTAACCGTACTTGTGATAACAAATTGCTGAGCCTATTTTGCCTGCAAGTTGTTGTTGTTTAGTTGCTGTTCACTTTGTGTAAGAGCAAGTTTGCAAGCCTCTTTAGTTGCAAGTTCTTGTTTAGTGCATTTATCTTGTGTAATCTTTGTTCTTGAGATTTGAGAAATAAAGTCTTGTGCCTATTTTGCTCTGATATAATGTCTCGAATTTTTGTTTATTGTGCTATGCTTATATGATTTCCATTTCAGCTTGCATTGAAAGTAAGTAGATGTATGTTGGAAGAAGAGTTTATCTAAGTATTTTGTCAGAGAATCCTTCCTTGTCCATTTCTAACTCTCTTGCTTTGCATTTACTTGAGAAGTTAGAAACGTCATTAGAGTAGGCTTAGTCGTAGTTGAACTTCTAAAACAGAAAATCTCAGCTACGACGCTTGAGTTTAATAACCTTGTGCTCTTAGTTGAACAAAAAGATAGGCAAATTAGTTTTAATTTACTTTCTTAAGCAACATCAACAAAGAGGGAGCTTCCCCTCCTAATTCAAAGAGCAGTTTATCAGTGCATAGCTGTTTGTTTCTAATTTGCATTCCAGAGGTGCGAATTAAAACGCCAACACATAAAACTAGCATCCATGGCTCTACTTCAGCAACACTTCCTTATCAATGTAAGAAACAATTATCGATTGATACCAGACAACAGCATCAATTCTTACTCACACAAAAGCAATTGGATGGCTATGATACCATATAAGTATTATAAACATAACCTCTAGCCACTACATTGCAGAATGGCTTATTCTATAAGCCAGAGATTCAAACTGCAATTCCTATAATTCAGGAAAGTTCTTACAACCTATAAACAACAAACAACCAACAATATGGTAATGATAGTACAAGTGAAATGACATTGCAAACAACCGTGCCTACAAAACAACCTTACACAAAATTATTGTTGACATTATTTAATTAATCTAATAGTGATGAACTCAATGTGCTTGGTGCAAGAAGGATAGTTTGGGTTCTTCACCAACTTCAAAACACCTTGATTGTCATAGAAAAGTGCAGTAGTTGTAGTTTGAGGAAGTTGGAGATCACTGAAAACTTGACGTAGCCATAATGCTTCACAATTGACACTAACACTTGCTTGGTATTGAGCATGACTGAAATATAAAGCTACAGTGGGCTGAAGCTTACTTTGCCGTGAAACAACTTCTCAATAAAAGAGAAAATGTAGCCAGTAGTTGATCTTCAAGTATCAATTGATCTGGCCTGATTGGAGTCCATATAGCTTGTCACCATCAAATCTCTGTTCTCAGACAAAGAATGCCAAAATCAAGAGTAACCTAGGTAATATTGCAACACACGTTTTGCTGCCTGTAAATGGACAAGATTTTGTTGTGCTGAAGATTGAGAGAGAACTAACAGAAAAACAAATATCTGATTGTGTGGACGTAAGATGGATGAGGTTGCCTGCCAATTGTCTATAAAGTGACTCATCAACTGGTTGTGAATCATCATAGGCTGACAGCTTGAACCCAATTTCCATATGTGTAGTGGAAGGATTGCAACCCATCTTGTGAAACCTTTCCAACGTATGTGTAACCTAGCTGATCTAGCAATACACTGGCTCTGCTACCTGCAATGACAAGATCATCAACATTGAGAACAAGAATCATAGTGTCATCACCATCACTTTTGATAGAGATTCAGGGCAGAAAGATGTCCTTTAAATCCTGAATTTTTAAGATGTTGATAAGTTTTTGTGTACCAAGCACGTAGAGCCTATTTAATTCCATAGAGGGAGTTAAGAAACTTGGAAACCAAATGATCACTACCTTGCACCTGAAATCCTTAGGCTGCACCATGTACAAATCCTCGTTCAGGAAGGTGCTCTTCACATCCATCTGATACACTTTTCAGCCAAATTAAGCTGCTACAGAGCATACTAATAATATTCATGATAAGCATGAATATGCCAGGATTAGATGAAGCATTTCAGACAACCCTTAATTTAGACAATTTGGGAAAACATCACGAATTAGTATGAATTTCTTTAAACTTTTGGTTATATCTGTTTAGTTACACAGGAATTTGATTCAGCAACGGTAATTTATGCATTTTTAGATGAAGTGATCAGGTTTCTGTGTTTGTAGCATAATATATATGCAGTTAAAGGAATTACTTTTGAAGTCTGCTTAATTTTAGGTACGTTTGTCTTGGATCTCCTAATTGGTGAGGCAGGTTCACTTGCATCTGAATTTAATTAGTTAATGCAACTTATGTAGTGTAAATATGTATTTGAAGGCTTTGTTTTTCTTAATCTAGTTGTTGATATGCAGTCTTTTGTGACATGGAATTTTTGTACAGGCTTTATTAGTTGAAGAGAGGGGAAAAACACTAGCAATTAATGATCCACATGAACAAATACTATGGACAAGTGAAGTTGTACCTTATATTGTAACCTACCACAAGGGTAAGGTTGCCTTTGATTTTAATTTAAATCTTTGGACACTTGCTCTTTTTAATCTCAGAATTTCATAGTTTATGATCTGTACACTGTTTTGATCGTAGGCTATGGAAGAATTCAATTTGTGTTCTCTTGTTCATTTTATTTCAGAGTTTCTAAAACCAAAATATAAATATTGAGATTTTATTTAATATACAGTCATTAGGTGTTAAGTAAATTTTCAGATGACAATTAAGAATCTTAAATTGTTCAATGATATTAATCAGGTTTGACTGTCTAATAGGGAACATGCGGCATTCTTTGTGGTACTTAAAGACAGTTAATTATAATATGGAAACAGCATCTGCTGTTACAGTCCACAATGCGGTTTCTCTTGGAGAGCAAACAAACGGTTTGTGCTTACAACGGATTTGGCAAGATAGGGGTCTTCAGCCAATTGCTAGTCAGGTATCTCTTCGATTTCTTGATGCATGGACCTTGTAGTAGTTGGCTATTGGGTTACTAGAATACATGGCTGGATTAGTTGATTAAAACTTTTAGTTTCTTTTGTGTTTTGAGGTCATCTTTATTGCATTTTTTTCGAATATGGTATTTTTCCATGATTATAGATGGAAGAAAGTTTTCGTATTGCCACATGGCAACTTTTGTTTAGTATTTTACCAATGCATTTATTCATAGGTGAAAAGGTTTCTTGGAGAGTTCAAATTTTCCCCCTAAATTGTAACATTAAATATTTTTTGAGGACAAGTTTTGAAATATGATTGTCATATAGCTTTCACATTTTTCATTAGATGTCCAAGCAAAGGTGTGTATACTGAAATATTATCTATAAATATCTTGAGCTCTACAAAGTGCCTATAGCAAACGATCCATAAATTTTAGTTATACTAGTGTTTAATTCACCAAAATGAATTTTAACTATGAATGGATGAAAAGAATTGATTGATCTGAAAATGCCAATTCCTTTGCTACTTGTATCTTCATTTAAACAGGGCTCTATTATTTGTATAGTGCTACTGCTGGAACTGGATTAAACACGAGGGAATTGATAAGTGAACATGAAAAGCAGATATACAGCTGTACATAAATTATGATGAACATAAGTTAGCCTTGGAGAAACCCATGTTGGATGAGAACTCCGATTAAGATGGGGCTGTGCATCCTCCCAAATTGCCAGTTCGAAAGAATTCAACCTACATGCATGAACTATGGAAAATCACAAGACCATTGTAAGATGAAAACACATTCCTACAATGACCTTCACACTTGCTTTGCATCAAATTCATTTCTAAGATTGATAATTCAGACATGCACTTTTTGACACTGTGCAATGATCTTAAAACCAACTCCAGAATTCAATGATTTTCCATGTTTCTTCGCTTTTCTTGGATGGGGTAACATAGCAATGTGGGTGCAGGGTTTCAAGGACAACAAACATTTTTTGTAATTTTGGTGACTTGGAGGGGATGGTAATTAAAATATATATATACAAATTGATATTTGAACTACAAGAAATGAAATTTATTATAAGTAATACTAATAACTCGATTTGGATTTCATGATCAAATATTTGACAGTCCATGATCAATGATTAATGTATGTAAACGTAGAATTAAAAACAGTAAAATACGAATGCCAATTACAAAGTGCTAAAGTGATTATAATATTATATATTTGAATGCTTTAAAGTTTTTTATTGTGTTTTAACTTATTTTGGCAAGAGTGTTCTTAGGATAACCCCCTTAAAGAAAATTCAGAAACATGAGGGGACGTTTCAACCCAATCCCTAGGATGTCTATGATGTCATCTAGACTATGCATTGTCATGGAACTATGTTGATTTTTCACTTACAAGGAAATTTGTTTAGAGAGCTTTCCCATACTTTGTATAGGGAAAAAATATGATTAGCATGCAAAAATTATGACTATTGAAAAATTTGGCTTCCCAAATTACTTATACTTACATTTTCTTTTCCAAGAAGTCAATCATTCTAAAAAAAATAATAAGATTTATTTTTTAAAAGAAGTGACCATGCTAGCCTATCACTTGTCACTGATTGATTCAAAAATGCCTTCATCTTGACTTTCTCACTTGGTCCAACAAATTGGATGGGAAATTAAAATATATATTATACTTCTTCAATTTAGCAAGTTTGTGAACCTATGGACATCTTTCAACTAGTTTTGTGGCCCGGCCACTCGTTTGGGTGTTTTGTTGGCAGTGAAATTATAACAATTATTTTCGGTACACTACTACCACTTTTAAGTTTTAACAATGTTTTCGCCATTTATGCAATTTTCCATGATTGTTGCTTCTGCAATGATAGGCCTCACCTCCTTCATCCTTGCTTGACCCTTTTGCTTCAAATACCATGGACCCCTTTGTGAGCTTTGATCTACCCTTATCTTTCAGCCTTGGCTATACCTTCTATGAGGGCCGTGAGTAGAGCCATCTATCCTACATTTATCCCATGCCAACACCCCTAGCTTCACATGCATTTTTCGCATATGTTAGAATGGAAGAGGGTTCAAATAGTTTCTTTTTGAAACACAAGATATTGTGGTTTTATGAAAAAACCTAGATTGTCACCAAAAAATGCATATATTGGACATTGAAACTGAAAATTTGCACGACAATCTCTTCAATCCTTTGTCCTCCAAAGCATTGGGGAGTTACCATTAGGCATCAAATACCATATTAAAGCATTTAGCCTTATGCTTTTATATTAATTAACTCCTCAAGCACAAAGAGTGTTAGACATTTGTTGTATGGTTTGCATGTTTTACACCCTTTATGTATTTTGACATCCTGGCACAATAATTTGGGCTGTTATAGGTGGGTTTTTGGCACATGGATTTATACCTATTGTATTGTAATATGGTTTAGTGGTTTCCTATGGTGATGTGTGTTGATAAATACTCTACATGGATTAGGGTTAGGCACTAATATATTATTGTATTGTGAATGGTTGAATTAATATAGTAAGTGCAGTGTTTTTGCTGATTTAAATTTTTTATTTTGGAAAAGGTTTCCCTCGGTGAATAATCTTATTATATTGTAAGTATGCTATTGTTTACTTTCTATTGCATTTAAGATTCTGTTAGCATTGCTTCCTTTGCATAGGTTTATTTGTATTATTTCTCTTCAAAGAGAGAGGGGGAGGGAGGAAGGGATAGAGGGATGGGAGATTTATTTACAGTATAACACTTCATCTCTTGAATAATGCATCAAAGTTTTTAACAAATAAAATAATATTTGGCAAATGGCAGGTTAGTATTATTTATAGGAATTTGCAACTCAATAATTCTTAACACATATTTCATAAAGCATTGTGTAGGTATTTTTTGCTACAGATGAAGATGGGGTGGCACTTATCTGCTTTATGCTAAAAGATAAAAAGTGTTTACTATCTCTAAGGCTTCATTCGAGAGAAAGACAGCAAGATATTCTGACAGAATTAACGGATATAAGTTGGAGAATTCCTGCAATTGATGCAGCACCAGTTGTTGTGACTCGTCCAAGGTATAGTTCTTTAAATTTTGATTTGAGCTCTATCACGGTGTTGATCCCTAAGTATCAATCTTGTGATCTATGTCTCTGATTGGCAGACTAAAGAAACACGGAATGCATCAATTTGATCTGCTTATCTTAGCTCCAGATGGTGATCTTTTTCTATATGTAAGTGGCTGTTAGGATGTCTCTCTTTTTTCATTCATTGTGCTTTAGCTTATGATCAGAAAGCAATTTGTAGACAGTTATATTGAATCTCCATATGGTCTATCTCTTAAGCAGATTGTACATTGTTCTAGAAAATGCATTAATGATAGAAAAAACATATATGCACACTCATGATTTGAATGTTAATGCATGTTGTAGACAGTTGATATTGATTTTCCACGGGGTCTTTTTGCAATAAGTTGTACTATTTTGTGCAAAATTCTCATATTATACAAATAAATGTCCGCTCATAATTCTATTGAAGTTTGTTGCCTTAGTAATGGCATATATTTCATTTGTTGCTGAATTATTTTTCTTTTGTTGTCTTTTGAGACTCTTAGTGTTGAACAATATTTTGAAATTGAGAGCATTGTAGCATTTTTTTTGGGACTAAATAATATATATATTGATTCAAAAAGGAAAACACTGTAAATCAGAGATAAACAAAAGTACCAGGCTAGTCTCTTACACATTAAAGGACTTATGGAGTAAGTGATTTTAACAAGTACCCCTATTTGACACGTGAAGGGAACCTAATCCCTGTTAGTGGTAGTCACTTACAAAAATGTTCAAATAACAAACACAGAATATGCTGATTCTGTTGTAATAACTCTTACAAAAAGCACAAATAACAGACATGAAAAATACTCCGACAACAATTATATATATTTTTAGAATTTTTGCTGACAACATACTTTCAAATGGAAAACTAACAAACTGATACAACTTACTGGATATTCTAGTATAAGTACTGCACACTACCAAAGATCCTATTGACACTTAAGAACTCGTACTGTACCCTGAGGGTTTTGGTTTTCATGATGATTGATATCCATGCCTTAAGGGTTTCATCTCCAAAAACATCTGCTGAAACACCACATCCAACCCAGAAAAGAAAATGATGTGCTTTATAATCTCCAATTATTGAGATCCCAAATTAATGTCAATCAATTACACAATCTGTGGTTTCTAATTGACAATCAACTCCCCATAATTTTCTAGTAGTTAACTGACAATTCAGTCCTTCAAATTAAGGTAGTCAACTGGTAGGTTAACTGGGCAATTAACTGACAAGTGTGAGACCAACTCAGGCTTTTTATCCTACTTTTCAAGTATCCTAACTAAAAGTCCTAGTTGATATTCCTGTAGAAGTCAGAAAGACACAACTGCCTTATTTAAAACACAAATTGAATCCTAATTGAAAACTTAATCCTATCTAACTACTGACAAACTTAGTGTGTGGATAAAATAAAAAAGGGGACATTATAGTTAACTTTTTTATGAAGTGAGGACACAAAATGGAATTGTGTGTAGGGATTTACCTTTTTTCAAATTAGAAGGGGAAGCTCCCTTGTAAGTAAAACAAAAATACTATTGGGATGATTTCTTGCTTGGAGTATTCAATACAAACAAACTTAAAGTAGAATCTATCTTTTTTCTTTTATGTACGGCCTTGCTGTACTTCCATGAACTTTGCATGCTAGAGTCTATTTTGCAAAATTTATCAATCTTACTGTCAGTCCAATATGGAAATTTGTTGAGTGTCATGACTCTTCCCTTGTTATTTCACATGTCATAGGTGTGGGTTATCATCTTAAGAGCTCATTGATTGTTTTTGTTGAGTTGATGGATGAATATCGAGTTTAGATTATACTAAAACAAATTGAAAACCTAGTAGAATTTAACCTTCTGACCCATGTGGCAAGATAAGATAACTTGCAATTTTCGCAGGACCATATTTAAATTCTTGGGATTATACACAATCCTTGAATCCATTCAGAAATTGGTCTTCTTCCCATCCTATATTCTTTAGAAGAGTTCCTACTATAACAAATTGCAGCTACAAATGGCAATTGGTTGAAACATGTCTGTAGGATATTGCAAAATATTAAGGTCCTTGTCGAAGTATCATATGCTAATACATGCGGATGTTAAACAAGTTCATCAATTTTTTATGTTGTTGGCATCAAACAATTTATATTCTGAAATATATATTTTATCTTATACTGACAATTTAATGAATTTTAGGTAGGGCGCCATTGTCTTTGCAAATATATTCTACCACAAAGTGCGCTTAATGTTCCCAATATACCTGTTTCACATTTCAATCAACATATGAAGGATGTTGTCGTACAAGAGGATGAGAATAAATTTGATATAGCTGGATTGTCTGATGCAGTTCGAGGTCGGATAAACTGTACAACTGCTTCAGGAGAGGTAATATGAAATCTTTGTAAAAATAGTTGGACAGTGATATATTATCGTCTATGAATCTGATTTTACAAGCATATGGAGGGGCACATAAATTGTGTGTGTTGTGCATGCATATGAACTTATAGAGACATTGTAAGCATTCTCTACATGTTTTCTTGTTAGTTTAATCACTGTTAGTCAAGATCTAAATGGGCCATAGTAAATTATTGATAGATTTCATGTTTATGCTTATATTTTTTTCCTCATCACCTGTTTTATAATTTGACTAAGTAGCCGGTTCTTTGGGTTCTGGGCTGGGTCCTGGTCCTGGTTCGCTCCTGGTTCGGGTCCTGGTTCGGTTCGCCTGTGGGTTCGACCAGGGTCCTTCATTTTTGGGTCTGGTTCGCCCAGGCAGAACCCAAGAGAACCCGGCAGAACCCAAGAGAACCCGGGCAGAACCCAGACAGAACCCAGGCGAACCAAGACAGAACCTGCGTGCCTAGGCATCCAAAAAGTGTTTTTTTGAGCATTTTTTTAATGTTTTATGGAGTTTGACTTTGACCCACGCCCAAGGGAACCCTAAAAGTGACCTCTAATCACTTCAAACACCTTAACTACCTCATTCTTATTCTATAGACCACCACAATCCTAATTCTAGAAATTAGAAGCTCAAATTAACATTCTTAAAGGCATTCAAAAAAATATTATCAGAACTGTTGGCAAAAACACAACAAAAGAAGAAAGCTCAAAGGGAAGCAATAACCTAGGAAAGCAAAATGGGAGAAGAATTAGACAGTACCCTGGATAAAGACAGAAAAAAGCATGGAGCTTCAAACCAGTGACAGTAAGGGAGGAAAGAAACCTTTCCTCAATAGTCCAAGAGGATAGCCTCCACCCATAGGCTACAGCTACAGGGAAAGGGCTTCCTCATGATTATCTTCTCATGGCTGCTGAAGCAACTAATCATTGACAAGAAGCCATGCTAATTCTACAACAAACTAAGTTCAGTAAGAACTCCTTTAAAAAGATAATGAGTGTTGCATGAAAGAATATCTATTTTTTAATTGTTTTGTGAGAAATAGCAATGGTTTGGAATCCAAAAACTTTTTCAGGATTTTGCCTTGATGTCTATCAAAATTGGTAAGCATTCAGATTTAATGAGATTCAAAGTGATAAAAGTTAACAAATATTTATGGACCTACAAGGTAGACTCTTATGTCGGCACTCAATCCAGTTCTTTGAAGATTCCTACCCAACAGAAAAATGGCTTGTATGCAATATTGACTCCATCTGAAGATCTTAAGGCTCTTCAATTCTTTCCCAAGCATCCCAAGATTTCAACAAGTTTATTGCTGAACTGCAGCTAATGGATAGAAGTAAAGTTGCATGTACAGGGATATGGGTGTGGCTTCGAATACAGTATCTGATACAGATACAACAATTTTTCAAGACCCCCTAATATGGATGTGGCTGGATATTACAACTCTCTCTCTCTCTCTGAGACCAATGTAACAATGATACAAAATAATGTTTGAGACTGCAAGAAGACATCAAAATGGCTAGTGTATAAACAAATTCTTATGATTTCTGAAGAATGCTGATAACTCTACTCAGTTGGCTTCTTTTTTCAAAATCATACAAATTGAACCTTGGCATCAATAGACTCTGTATATCAAGCTACTACAATTCAAGTTTCAAAGATAAATATTTATCATGCATGTTTTAAATGACATTCAAGTTTATGGTGGTTTTGTTGTTTATATGATGTTATGTGATATTCTAATCCTAATTCATGCTTCTAGGCTGCATATATATATATATTTTACATGTTTTGTAATTTGTACTAGAACCCAAGACAACCAAACCCACCCCCAAAATTTTTGCGAACCGGCGAACCGAACCAGACGAACCCGAACCGAACCCGAACCGGCCGCTACTTAGTAATTTGATATTAAAACACCAGTTTTGGTGGTTTTTATCAATTCTTGCTCTTTAAATGTAAATCTCGAACTGATATTATTTGATTATTTTGTGTTGATAATAGTAAAAATTCAGTTCTAAATAAATTACAAAACAATAGGTTTGGGATAATCCTCATTGAATGGCTGTTCTGAAATACAATGTGGTTTTGTCAATGCCTTGCCTTTCTTAACTTGAATTTATGTCTTTACTTGGGGCTTATCTTTGTTTGTATGCAGAATCAATGCCATTAATAGGAAAGACTGCCAATGCTTACCAGAAGCTTTTTGTTTTTGGGTTTAATATAGGAAATGTATCTGGTAGTAAATCAGGAAACAGAAGTTTCATATCAATAGAATAATAGTATTACATCTAGGCCTTTGGCCCTAAAAGGCATTGCCTCAACATCTATATAGAAGTTCTCCAGTTTAGCTAGATGATAGAGACTAAATTCTACATGAAAAGATTCAATTCATCTAAGCTGAGCGGGGATGGTTCATGAAAGGTGGCCTTACCGTGCAGCAACTGAAATCCAATAGCTCTCAGCTGAATTGTGTGCTGTGAAAATTTGTTGCTATCCCTGATAATATAAGCTCACCCAAGTAGAGTGTCCTATTCGAGATGGGTCACAACGGAATGGATAACTAGATTCAGCTTCACATCAAATCTAGGATGTCTTGTAGGACACCTCCAAACAACATGATTGACAGTTTCCTCTCTACCAAAGAACCTGTATAAAGAATCTGTTATGTTAAGTTTGTGAAGCCTTGTCCTGATTACCTAATCTTGACGGAGCATGATCCAACTCCAAATTTTGTGCTTTGTAAATAGACTGACACTACCTATTCTAGCCTACTGAAGATCCCACTGCCATTGAATTTTATTTAATATTATTTAAGAAATGAAATGAATGAAATTGTATCAATGCCCATGATTGACCAGATTGAATATCCCTAAACTTTTATAAATATGATAAAAGTGTTCTATGTTGCTTGGATCTAAATCAAGGCTTGAATGTAATAAATTATGGAAGAAATATAAGAAGCTTTTATTGTTAACTAAATAAAATCTACGTTCCACAACATTTGTAGGATTGGAACAGAAGGGTGCATTTCAGGGACATCAGTCCACAAGGTATATATATATATATATATTGCTAAATTTCTATGACTTTTCATATATAGTACATACATGTGTACATGTGCATTTATTTGTGTCTATATAAATACACATATAAACACATATATAGTGAGGGCCAAGTTCATGGGTTTTGCATGCTCCATTGATTGTGGCTTGATGCTCTTTGAGGCAAGTACATGGTTGATGCTCATATTGGTGGTACTTCCATGGCCAAGCATACAGGTACCTACAACCTCTTGCCATCAAAATTTTATCCCAAGTAAGTTTTATAGTCAAGACTCAAAATCTTTTATCTTTTTTTTTTGGGTTAGTTTGGTAACCCAGGGGTGTCCTCGTGACTTAGCCCAACGCGTTCCCTTTACAAGGTGAGTTGAGGCGAGACTAGTCTCCTAGGGATTCACGCAATACCCCGCAAACCACGTGCATTGGGTAAGATTGGGCCTTGGAGTTGAACCCGAAACCAGTGGGGAGCAAACCCACGGCCCAAGCCAAACCCCGCTACCCGTGCGGGCTAAAAATTGGGGGTAAGCAATTTCAATTGTTGACATGGTAGAGAGCGATCCCGTGAGTTTGAACCCTGGTTGTTGGCACTATAGGCAAGAAGCCCAACCATTTCACCATAGGGTCTCTCCCAATCTCAATTGTTAACACGGTAGAGAGCGACCCTGTGAGCTTTGAACCTTGGTTGTTGGCACTACCGGCAAGAAGCCTCACCATTTCACCAAAGGCTCGCTCGCCAAAATCTTTAATCTTTTAAGTTTTATAATTTTACTTATATTTTAATTTTTAAATTTAATTAGTTAAATTTTGTAACTCTTAACTATCTAATTTAGTCTTAATAGGTTGCTAGTTCATCTTTATCTGAGAGGAATTAGAGCACATATTCCTTCATCCACTGAATTAAGCACAATAGACTACATTCAAAAAAGGTAGAGGACTTGGTGTATGTGCATTCAAACTTGTGACTCCTTACACATGAAGAAAGTGCCTACAAAGAAGGGGACAAGGAAGTGGGATATGCGTCTTGACTTGGATGCTTACACTAACCATTTTGCTACACTTGATGTTGACGATGACTATGAGCCCGCTAGTGAGCATGAGAGTGCTAGTGCTAATGTCAGTGCCAGTGCCACTATTTTTGGTTCTTCTAATTTAGCACTACATACATCATCTAATATGGATGGGGATGATGATATTTTTGATGACCCATGTGATATTTGATCAATGATCAATGGTGGCTGATTGACAACACTTGACACATTTTCTTTCTAACTTTAATCTATATCATGACATTCGAGTTTCACTAATATTTGACTATTAATATGGTGTATTTTGCTATGTTATTTGAGTATTAATATGGTGGTGCTTTTTATATGTTTTTGTATCAACGAACCCAAGCCCAATTTTTTTTTGCTTGAACTTGGGAACCGAAGCTGAACTCGAACCGATAACTTAGCTCGTCACCAAAAACATCAATACTAAAGTTGTTGGAGCGTACAAATTCCATGAACTAAATCCTAACTACATCTTGTATGCTAGAATCAATGAAGAGTTGATGGAGTGCTACCTTGTACCCTTGGCTGAATTCAACATACCTATATGGTGCAATCCTTGTCGACACAAAAAAGAGCTTGGCATTATAATATTTGGGAGTCAATGCAAAGGCAAGAAAATGTAGCGAGGTGGTGATTTTGTTTTCTCCTCAATAATTTTGTGTAGTTGTTTGAAGTAAGTTTCTTTAGGAACTTGCTCTTTTGCGTTTATAATGGCTTTCAGCTTCTTAATCATTGAGTCAGTGCTATCATATCTCTCTCTCCCAAATAAGGCCTTTCCATGTCGTTTCACTTATCATACTCAATATGGGCTTGGTGAAATAGAGGAGATATTCAACATGATACCACCAAATGTCATCTAGGATCATCTACTTAATATTTACTGCCCTTGTCATGGAGCGAAAGTATTGTAGACGGGGTAAAGCAAAGAAACAACACAAAACTTTGAATGTGGAGGAAGGCTTAATGCATAGGTTAAATTGAATGCAAAGATTCAAACAAACACACAGATGCAAGTCAGCATGTTGGTTTTTTTTGTTAAGTGATAGGCATGAGCTGTTAGTTTTATGATCAGATTTAATGCACAGAAAATTAAATTCAAAATCAGACACAATAACACAACAATACCCTGGGAAAACCATCCTCTTGAGGGAGAAAAACCCAGCAACAATTATATCTCTTATATATATGAGCAATGGAAACAAGTTACATTACAATGAGGCCACACACAAGGCCAAAGATCAGCACCAACAATGGCTGTAACACAAACTAATAGTCTGACCTTCAATCTGCACTTGAATAGACTCACAATCTGCTCCTATATGAATTCACACTACTCTTCTTGAAGAACTCGCACTTAAAGGAGAAGGAGATCGAACTTGCTTGATACACAAATGAGAGAAAGTGACCTTCTATATATACATGTTGCTTAGAGGGGTCACACCTTTTCAAGGACAAGGTCGGCCACCATAAAAATAATTAAAATAATAAATAATAATTACAAAGGAGGTCGGCCATCTTAGAGATATGTTGCCATTAAATAATCACAAATAAATAAGGAAGTATGAAGCCCGAAGCTGCAATAATGTAGTAACACACCTGTTTTTGTTTCTTTCTTTTTGAAATGCTCTGTTTGCTGCTTGAGTTTTCTTAATGTTGTTTTGTGAATGTTTGTTTTCAATATGTACTTGCAAGAGTAAGGAATGTAAAGTGCAGATTTGCAAGAAAGCATTAACACTACAAATGAATTTTCTTTAAGAGAGATTGCAGTCAGCAACTTAAGTTTTCATTTCATGATATTAAATCAGAACTTTACAATATAAAATCAGACTGGAAGAGAACCTGTCAACAACATGTAACTTTGGAGAAGCACCAAGAAATCATCCTACTCAAGCTCCTTCAATATCTTTTCTTTTTCCAGCTTGGGTATCCTAATTTTAGTGCCCTAAAAGCCAAAGCCAAACTCCACCATATCTGATCAGGAAATGGTTTTTGAGCAGCAAGGGCTGCCCCTCCCGAGGTTTGACCCTCTCTTAAAACTCCCAATCTTCACCAAAAATCGCGGTGCAAGTACTCAAAGAAGCCTTTGAGGAGAATAAAATGCACCAATACCCCGTAATGAAAACCTCAGTAGAAATAAGCTGTGAGTAAAACCAGATATTGACCCATGACTGCAAACCTCCAGAAAATCAAAATATCACTCCAAAACTCCTAAATTCACACCAAAACTGAAACCACACCAAAGCACACCAAAATCTCCTAAAAATACTAAAAAATCTTCATGTTTTCTCTCTTGTAGATCAATCCTTGAAGCTCCTGTCAAATAAACTTGTAACCAGCACCAATATCTGACTAGGGTGGATATTTCACCACCGAAATCAGCCCAACAATGGAGGATTTTTCCCTCACAATGTTTTCCAAGCAACCAGAGAAAATTCAACAACATTCATTAAGTTGTCAAGTCTGCATAATCAAAAAATGAGAGCCAATTTTTTTTTGAAAGATTAGGGCCAAAAGTGGACTTCAAAAATTTCTCAACTTCATTTCATAATAAGGGCGCCCATCTCACTTTTCAAATTTTATAACATTTTTTTATTAAAATGCCTCTTCTCTTCATTTTGGCGTCCCACCTTTGGCAAGACATTGTAATTTAATTTTAAAACTTTCATATTTCCCCTTGACTTAGGCGTCCCACTCCATAAGGAAGATATTTTATTTTAAAGGGATTTTAAAACAACTTAATGTTATTGCACTAGGCACCTTGGTCCTCCTAATGACCACTTTACCCCTCGAATAAAGTTATAACTTAACTTTATAATTCCAACTTAATTTAATATGCCAAAAGGGGTCAAATAAAATAAATATTAAACTGCAACCTTAGCTCTCCAACTGAAACTGGATAAATATGCTGCTGTTGAAGATCAAGCCTGGGACCCAAATCCTAATGGTGACTTACTAAAAATAGCACTGCTATAAATAGTAAGTGGATGCCAAATGCTCAAAATTGAGCAAAACTGAAGATCACTGGGAGCAATGTGACCAACTGAAGATGATAACACTGTAATCAGCCACTGCTATAAATAGTAACCCCTCCAAAACAACCACATTGACATCAATGCTGGCAACTGAGTCCCCTAACCACATCAACTGGCCTACGAGGACTCGGGAATAGGCTAATTGTGTCTCGATACTGCTAAGGAATGAGAAGGGGACATTACAAATAACATCAACATGAGCATACAACAAGGATTAAATTTAGATGTTATATACATATTGAACATAGGAAGATAGAGTCTCTTGAATGTAGAGAGCATGCAGATTAGGCACACGTGAAGTGTGGGAAATACCAAAAATGCAACTTCATAAAAGGTTCCAGGCTTTGATGTGGAGAGGATAGTAGTTGTTAAGTATAAAATTCATTCAGTATAGGTGTATTATTATGCCTATAAAACCAAATTTCTCTTTCCAGAACATCTATGTATGCCAATGGGATAGATGTCTACTAGGCACCTATTGTAGATTCAAGTGAATTCTGCAAGCATTAAAACTTGCTTTGATACCAATGTTATGCCTTGGAATGAAATGTAGAAAAGTTTGACAAATGAAATGAATGGGAATTGGACAACCAGAGAAAAGTACAATGAAAAACTTATTCAATTCAATCAAAACGCAGATATTTATCGGTATGAAAATGATTGTTTAGTGCAACTAGGAAATATAAAATATTACTATACCTAGGATTATGTACATTAGTGTTCCAAATTTTGTTCATTTCACATGGTTTACAAATGTAATGGCGAACCTCTTTTATTCTTTATAATAATCATTTTGTTTTGTGACGTGTTGGTAATGGGCCATCCTAACCAGTGCCTTTAAATATCTCTTGAGTCAAGTAAAATAGTCAACATAAAATTGAATGATGGACCTAGTCTGTGTTTAAGAGAGACATTGCGTTCCTAAATTTTCATCACACATCCTAACACTCTGAAATTCTGATATTATCAATTGAGAATTATGATGCCTTGAGTGCTGAAATTTGATAAGTGGTTGCATAAAATAAAATCAAGAAAAAATGATTGAAGCAACCCATAAAGAGGAAAATCAACAAAAGAAGTATCTTTGAAAAACTGAACATGGAAAAATTTGTTGAAACTAGGATCACTTCATTTCCTATATTATCATGCAAGATTTACAAGCCATTTGCTTCAATGGATACTTTGTTTTCCTTTCCATTTTTAATGCTTCTTTTTTTAACTCGATCCATTTTGGATTATTGTACTTCTTAAAGCCATATATAAATTGTGTCTTAATACATTATTAATTTGTTATAGAATATTCAATTATATACAAAGCGCCTTCTCATAGAAGACCCAAATATTTGCAACATGTTCTATTGTTGAATAGTCAAATATTTGCAACCTTTCTTCTCTTTTTTTTGTCACATCTCTTTTAGAGATATCCTCTTTTGTGTGCTTCTATCCATGGCTATGTACTATGTCAACATTGGCAAGGCTATTGATTGCTGCTAACTGACGTTGGCTATTAATCTAATGTTCAGTTAAGATTTCTATTTCCATGTTAAAGCCATTGTTGCAGTGACATCATACAACAATCCTTGTTAAATTCAAATTCAGTCTTGTAGAACACTCAATATTGGCAACATACGTTATTGTAGTATACTCAAATATTTGCAGCCTGTTCTCTCCTTTTATTGTCATAGATCTTTTTGAGATGTCCTCTTGTGTGTGCTGCTATCTATGGCTATGTACTAGTCAACATTATCAAGGCTATTGATATAGAGACATTGAGTGCTGCTCCCTGACGTTGGCCATTAACATAATTTTCAGTTAAGATTTCTATTTCCATGTTAAGGCTATTGATGCAGTTCATATGACAATCCTTGTGAAATTCAAACTCAGAGTTTTTTTTCTTTGAAACTTGCATTTTTTGTGCATGGTTAATGTTTATGATGTTTACTAAAAAACCTAAACGTAACCAAGAAATATTCATTAGTATAACAATCTTTTAAGAAGCTTTTTATATTTGCTGTTCCTATTACTCATTAGTTTTCAATTTTTTTACCATGTTTGCACAAATTTTCTTTGGGATGAATTGATTTTATCTGATTCCCAGGCTTTGGAGTGTGGATAAATTGATTTGAAAATGACATCCATTATAGATGCTTGCAATGAAAGACCAAAATGTTTCACTTTTGTGGATATTGTTATTATGGATACTTGCAAGCATTGCTCATTGATATTGTCTTTAGTTCACTCAGAACATTTCTATTTTATGCATTTTTACATTCTCTTTAATGTGCAAGTTCTTTATTTGTTCTTTATATATGCTGCTGATAGATTTATTTTCAATCTTAATGATGAGAATTTGTTTGAGTTTGTTGTAGGTCTTGAGATGTACTTTGAGGGCTGATCCAGTTTCCTTAGTAATGGAAGATTGTATCAATGCTTTGTCAGAGGGACTTAGTCCTTCAGTATTTCTATTTTTTTTGAAATCACTCTGGGGCCAAGATTGTCGTTTGTCTTTGTCAGAGACAAACTTCAAAGTTGATTCTGAGTGGGAGACCTTTTCAAGGCTGATAATGGAGTGGATGAGAAATGTAAATTATGCATATCCAGTACAAGTGGAGGCTAAGACAAATTCAGCCTGGGATTTTTTGTTGTGCAGTAAAATGCACATGAATTATGTCAAGAATCCTAGCTTAACTGGCCTTTCACTTCCTTCTGTTGTTCCAGGTTCAAAAATTTCACCCCAATCTGCACAAACTACTGCTAAGGTGTCAACTGACAATATCTCTTTCTATGAAAAAGGTTTGGTTGAAGTGCTGGGCACATTACATGCTGTATATGAAGACTATAAGCTGGATATACTTCACAAACAGTATGTGTCTTGACCTTGTACAAATGCTTTTGTTTACAGTCCAGTAAATATTAAGGATATTGTTGTTTGGGAAACAGAAAATGGCATAAGGAAGTTTTAGGGAAAGGCAAACAGGAGTTTTAAGGGATGTTTACTGTACTTGTATCTGCAAAGTGAAGGTTATTTCAATGTTTAGAAAAAATCTGTGTTTGTTGGTCAAAACTATGAGTTTTATTTAAAAAGAATTTAGAAGAGCGTTTAGTCTGAAACATTTCTTTCTGACATCAATGCCTAAGAGGCTAAGACAGACAGGAAAGTTGATAATGTGATCTGATTAAGTACAGCATTACATAAATCTTTTTTTTAATTCTATTTATAGGAAATGCTTCATTGACACTATAAGATTCACCATTTTTATCCAGAAATGTTTTCCATGATTCACAATATTATCTGCATTTTCCTTTGCCTCCTTAGGTTCTTTTTGCACTGTATTGTTTTCTTGGTACCTGAGAGGAGAGAATTTTCTTTTACAAACTGTTTATTTTCTAACTTCTTGTGTATAAGCTATTTGATTGTCAATGAGCATTCATTTTTTTTTTATCTCTCTAAATGGCATTCACCTCTTCAATTACACAATCGATAATCATTGATGGTTCTTGTATCTTTTCTTGTTCCAACTTTTTAATTTTCAGTTTTTATACTCTTACTTGTGGTTTGTTCAGGGATTTGCACCTACTTGCTTCTCTCTTGGTTAACATAGCCGCGTGCCTAGGTGAGGCAAACTATGTTGATTATTATGTTCGTGATTTCCCAGGGTTTTCACTGCATTTTCCTGTCCTTAGAAGAGCGTCCAATCTCAAGAATCCACCTAATTTGTTACAGTGGCTACAGAATCGTTTAAAATATGGATGCAGTTCCAAAGATAGGGAAGGACTGCCCTCATTGCTTTGTAAGGAAGGAATTATGTCTGTAGATTGGTCCCGAAAAGTTGTAGCATTTTATTGCCTTTTGCTAGGCGGTGAAAGGACTGGTAAACATCTTGTTTCAGGTGTATCTTTTAATCTTGCCAGTGGTACTGCTAAGTCTCCAGAACAGTGGACTGTCTTGTCAATGGTTGCTGAAGGGTTTGGTTTACCACAATTAGATCAGCTACCTTGTGGAGTCTCTCTTCCGTTGAGGCATGTAAGTTTGTTGGTCTTTATATTTAAACTACCATTTGGTTTGGTCTTCTTGTCCTTCTTGATGCATGTTAAAGGATGCACTAATCTTCTGGTTACAATTATGTCCAGTATTTATGCAATAATATATCTATAAGTATATTCTTGAATCAGAATATTTCAAGACATTTTACTTTATTTCTATATATCTATGAATGCAATCTTTATTTATTCTGGTTATTTCTATTGAGGTGGTTGGTTTGGAGTTTCTCACACTCAGAGGGCATGTCTGATATAGATTACATTTAGAAGCAAAAGCATTAGTATAAGCTTTAAACACTATTATTTCCATGCTATGCATATCTGATAAATGTTTTAACATCCTTGCCTTGGGTAGCAATATTACTTACACTGTACAATTGTAGGACACAAAATAAAAAAGTATAGCATTTTGTGTATTGACAGTTATAAAAACATTGGTCATGTACAAGTTTTATTTGATGTGCACTAGAAATAATTATCTGTGTGAAATGCAAGCTTGTAGAATTGGAACGCTATAACAAGGAGTGTTGTGAGAGAAAAATGAAGTTTGGTGAATATTCTGTCTAATGGTAAAGTCTCATGCAATGTCTTTTCATGTACCATGCTATTTGCAAGAAGACTTAAGTCTGATATTTGCTTAAGTCAAACAGTGTACATCAGAATTGATGGTCAACCATTATGCATCCTCTTCCCACTCAAGTGAGAAGAGAAAAATGGTAGAAATTGTGATTTTTTATGTAATCAACACATATTTTAGTTGTGAAGTATAATCTTCAAGTTTGTCTGCTGTCTTCCTGGTCTTGTAAACAAACTGCAATCAATTTCTGAAGACTGTACTTCACTAGACTTTCTCAAGTTGTTGATGCAACCTTAAAAAAGACTGATTCATGCATTCTTCTTCAACCATATACACAAAGGAAAAAGTATTGGAACAACTTATATAAGGACTCTTTTGTTGTTTGCAAGTTTATCAGATGAGTATTTCATTGTTCCATATCTTTCTAAAATGTTTGACTCAAAGTTTTGCAATAGAATCACTATCCACTATCTACATTGCTTCTCTCCCCTAGGTTTTCTTGAGCTCTTCATTTTATATTGCTTGTAGTGTATCCCCTTTTGTCTAGCTCTAAATAAAAAATAAGAACTAGTTTTGAGATAACTGTTGGTGTAAATAGGTGTTTTACCTATCTAGTCATTAGTAGGTCCTATTTACATGTTAAGTTTACTTAGGTCCTAGAAGGGAATCTTTCTAGAAGGTGTTAGTTGTCATTAGATCTTATTTTATCTTTTGACTTTTAACACATGTGTCCTAGGAGTTATGATAAGTTGTCACATGACATAGGATTAAGACACTTGCCATGATCTTGTTTATTCCTATGTCTCACCTTGGCTATATAACTAGGTGGTTCTCATTTGTAAATCAACTATTGAATTCAATTCTATTGCAATCTTGAGCATTACATATTGATCTCTCTTGTACTTTCATGAAGTTCTTAGATCTTGGGTGGCTATAATCTTCAGCCAAATCTTGCATGGTGTAGAGTTATTCTATACCAACTCTTACATGGTACTAGAGTTTGTGGGATTGCTTCTTGTTAGTCTTTATTGAGAGATCTAGGTTGCAAATCTTGGTAGATCTTGAAAAGTTGAGTATGCTCTTCTCTTGCATTGAATGATGACCTAGAGAATTAGAAAAACTTGAAAGAAATACTGGATTTGGGGGTTTCCTCTTTGTGGCTTTGTATTGTAGGTTCAAATTGGAGCTTGTTGGTGCAAATTTGAGCTCACCATTGAGTTTAGAGGGTTCGAGAAAGTCAATTTTGCCTTTTGTTTCGTTCAAATTGGACATATGAGGCTAGATCTATGAGGGTTTGAAGTTGAAGTGTGGTTTCCAGATCTAGGAGGTAGTTGCAATTTTGGAGCACTTTGGGTCAAAACAGACCTTGCCATTGCGTCTAGAAGGCCCAAAAACCCCAAGATCGATTGTCAAATCATCAAAATACGAGCAGTTTTCCTCGGGCTTCAGAGGAAATTTTTCTCCCATTTGATCGTACTGTAATATCCCTTGCTAACTTTGGCCTTAACTTGCTGAATCTAAACTGAAGGAATATGGTTAGGTTCATCAAAATGAGAACAAAGATTTTAGTTACTATGAGCCCTCTAACATGTCTAGGGTTTTTCACCCTAAAGGAAGAGAGATAGACTAAAATGGGCAATGTTCACACTTATAATGTCCTGATTCCACAATAGTATTCCTTGCAATATCTGACCTTGGTTTGCTGATTTAGGCCTCAAGAAATATTGTCAAACACTTTGCACACAAGGTCTGATCTTGCTGATAAGAATTTCTGTTTGCTTTGTTATGAGTTTGAATGCTGCAAATGATGCTTTTGAATGTTTCTAATGATGCAAGATTGTCTAACAAAATCCCAGCAATGCAATGCCAATCGTTTTCTACCTTTACATGCATATAAGTGACTAAAAATGGGCATCTACAGCAATTAGGAATTATGACAAAGACTTTGGATGCAACCTAAGATAGCATATGCGCAATTATGGCTAAGTGGCATTAACACAAACACTTGATATGCAAACCTATAGTAATATTAATGCCAAAATGAGGATCTGCAGCCAAATGACAAATTGTCAAACAATTGGCATACAAACTACTATGCTGATAAAGAGCAATTACATCAAATATTTCTATATGCAACTTATTCCTAAGGCAAAATGCATACTTATAGCCAAGAAGCATTTTCACAAACACTTGGCAAACATACTTCATCAACACTGCCAAAAACTCGCATTTTTTCATTAAATTAAGTCGTTCTTTTGGCGAGTTTTTCCAGAAAGTACGGAGAGTTTTTGAAAAAAACTCGCGCGATCTGGAAAATGCCCAGGTAGTCGGCTAAAAAGGCATTTTGAGTTATTTTTTTCATTCATTTGCGTGCTCTGCTTTAGAAAAAACACTAAAATGATGTGTTCCATGACGATTTGTGTGGCTTTGATGGTCTTAATTTGGGTTTTATTGTTAATGCAAAATGATGTACACCATGAAGGTTTGTGTGGTTTTGGGGGTCTTAATTTGGGCTTGGTGGCGGGGGCTCCGCCCCTCGACCCTTCTGTATCGCGATAGGGAGTGTGCCCGAGGGGCTGCCACAGGACCTGGCGGTGCCCCAGACCCCCGAAGCGTTGCCCCTTGACCCCACTGGCGTTGCCCACAAACCCCCAAAGTGCTTGACCCCGCTAGGGCCCCCTCCACCCCATTGGGGCATTGCCCTCAAACTCCCATTGAATTCATTTGTTTTTCTAGGTATTCTCCACTATTTACCTTCAGTTTTTCAAAAACAATTTGCTATTTTCATTTTGTTTCAGACTATCAGTATCAGCGTATTGAGCATTCCACATGAGGATGCGATTTTCTATCTAATTTTCTTTCAAATCAATCAAATATAACAAGACTCAGCTTGTTTCTTCTATGTACTCATTTTATTGACTCATTGGATGCATCTTATCATTGAATTTTGCAAAAAAAAGCGTTTTTAATGAAGTTTAAGCAATTTTTTAAGTTGCCGAGTTTTTTGCCGAGTTTTTTTCCATACCGTATTTTCCGGGCTTGGCGAGTTTTTGCAATTGGCAAGTTTTTCAACTATGCTTCAATGTATTAAAGTCTAAAAACTGAATATTGTTGAGATGAAAGTCTGATTACAATTTCAACTTGCAAAGATGATACAATGACTGAATTTCAACTCCCAAAAGACTTCAACAAAGTGCTCTCATGGCTGCCAACAACTTCAGACTTTTGTACTCACAAAATTATGCAATACAAGTTCAAATAACAACAATGAACCTGATTTTTGAAGTATGAATGATCAGCAAAATGAATGAAGAAGATCTCTGATTTTTCTTGGAATTTTTGAATCCTTCCAAACATGAAATCACCCCTCCTTGGTGAAGCTGCCCTACCCTTGCCTGACAATATTTTAGATAAATAAATGCAGCAATAAAACTCCACTTCTTAGCACTTGAAATGATCGGTGGGACTGAAGGAACAAAATGCAACAATGCCCAGAACCATAGGATGCTTCAATGATGAGATATGAGCAAAAATATCATGCAAATGGCGCCCTAGCTGCTGTGTATCATACTTCAGAAATAAATAACAGCAACCTGGAAACACCTCCAATTTGTTCCTAAAATGATCTCCAAGCAGCCATGAAGAGTTTGAGCTAATGCCCACAAAATTCGGATGCAAGGTTGTGCCAATATGAATCAAATCTGAGTATGAGTATGCAGATTGAAACCCTCCAATGACTGAAAATAAGCTCTAATGACAAATCTGTAAATCCTCCAATGTAGCACAATTTGGACTTCTGAAATAAAGCCCACTCAATTAGCAATAATTCAGCTGATATTTCACATCCTCAAAATTGCATAACCAATGAGAGTTTTCGTTCTCAATGGCAGGAAATGGCAGAAACCTTAGCTGGCTCCTTCACCAAACAATCTCAACAAACAAATATCAATTCCTGGATGATTAGAAGCAAGCCCCACCCCCTCCTAATATACTTTTCTCCTCTTTAGGTCGGCCCATCTAGAATCTTCTAATAAATCATTAATTATTTTAATTTTTAATTTGCACTTTATTATAATATTAAAATATTACTTTAGAATACATAAAGTGCAAACATGTTAGCAAACATTTGGTTTCCCAACATCCAGAAAACACATGTTCTCCAACATCCGAAAAACAACATTATGTTTTCCAACATTCAATATAACATAGGAAACTCCCTTATAACTAGTGAATCCAGGAGAAGAAGCCAACCATTGACTCAGAAACTGCCACCAAACGACCCTCTAACCAAGCTCATTAGCCTACGAAGGTCAGGAATAGGCTGAACCCTCAGAAAACTGATGCTCATGAAAATGGGAACATTACACGTACGATTGATCGTACCGTCATATGACCCGTCGAAAGAAAAAATTGACTGATACAATTGCTAGTCACAGGTGAAAAATAAATTTTAATAAAATTTTGGAGTTTATTTAAAAAGATTTTGAATTCTTTAAAGCCAAATCCATATTTGCAGATAAATTTGGGCGCTACAAACTTTTAGTATGCGTGGGTGCCATAGGTGCTTGCAGAGGCACCACGTGGCAGTCTGAGGGTATGCCACATAGCTCCCAACATTGCCTGCTTCTTTACCGACGCTAGCCGAGAAAATTAAACCGGCGATCAATAAAGTAAATTTCGACAGTAAACAAATTAGAATATTTTGTCTTGTATTGAAGATTCCGACCAACGATGACTTGAGGAATATTTTGGCTAAAAGAATATTTTGTGCAGGAAGTATATTTTGATGGTGTGATAAGCTCCAGATCGTCAAATTTAACATTGTCATCTGTTGACACCAGCAATGTGTCAGCAGTGACGCCAGTGTCCTAAGGAATTTTCTCCCCCTCTCTCCAATGCAATTTTCATTTTGGGGGCAATTTTCGAATGCCAATAGCTTGGTCATTTTGACTTTTTTTCTCAAGCAATTTTTTTTGATTTAGGGTAGAATTTTGCGCTCTTCACAGTGGTGCAATCAATTTTTTGATTTTGGTGCCTGTTTTTTCCAAAAATTGCAGATTCTCATAGATGTTCTGTCGTTCTCATTTTTAGAACTTCCAGGGTTTCGCTCTTGCTCCTACGGTAACATTTTTGAGTGAATTGTTTTTGAAAGTGCATAATTTTTCATATACTTTCCAGTGGTGTAATAAGATTGATTTCATCTTTTCTAAAAATTTTACTTTGAGCTTGTGGTCAAATTTGGCAATCTGTAAGCATTAAGATCAAGTTCACTTTGTTGTTTTTGGTGAGTGGCACTTGTAATCGCACTAAGTATAAAGTACCACAAATCATATATTGCTTGGGGGGTCTCTTGATTGAGTAATTTGGGGGGGTAATCTTGTAGTGGTTGATTGCTTTCTTTTTCTTGGTTTGTGTTCTTGTAATGGGGAAATTTCAAATTGAACTCCTAACTCCATACAATTATCCTACATGGAGAAAATCAATATGCAATTATCTCATGAGGAAGGGTCTTATAGGCTATCTAAAGGAGACTATTTCTCAACCTATTAATGCTAAAGAATTGGCAAGATGGGAGATTAATCGTGGGAAAACACTTGGATGCATATGTTCATTAGTCTCATTTGGTTTACAATTTCATGTTGAATCATACAAAAAACCTAAAGAGGTTTGGGAGACTTTTGAGAATTGTATGGTAAAACTGATAAGATAAGGGGATATCAGATTGATAATGATTTGATGAATCTTAATCCTAAAAGTTTTGACCACATCCAAGGCCATATCTCCAAGGTTAAGCAACTAAGAACATTGTTGAAAGATTGCAATATTGATAAGGAGGATTTACAATTGATTCTCAATGTGTCCTGGGTAGTTATGATAAGTTGTCACATGACATAGGATTAAGACACTTGTCATAACCCTGTTTAATCCTATGTTTCACCTTGGCTATATAACCAAGTGATTCTCATTTGTAAATCAACTATTGGATTCAACTCCATTGCATTCTTGAGCATTGCATATTGATCTCTCTTGTACTTTCATGAAGTTCTTAGATCTTGGGTGGCTATAATCTTTGGCCAAATCTTGCATGGTGTAGAGTTATTCTATACCAACTTTTACAAACAACTTTTGGCAATGATGGCATATTGTACATAGCTTTTTGTGATTTTGTTACAGGCCATGGACATTTTCACTTACTATAACTAAATTATTGGTTAATTCAGATTTGCCCCTAAATCTGGCTTCACTTCATATCGAGCCCGTGTATGTGGTCCAGTTTGCTGTGGATGCAGAAAGGGCTTTGCAAAGCCTGTGCAGTTTCATTTGGCTATGATTTGCAGTGTGCTTGGGCAAACCTGGGTGGTCTCTATTTGCCATGCGTAACCATCATGAGTTGTGAACTTTGTTGCCTTTTTTGTTTTTTGCTTTACTTTTTCTTCACCTTTTTTTAATCATGTTTCACAATAAGGATAAATAAAGTAAAACCTCCCCACCCATTGCTGCTACAAGAGGAATTTCTATGTTAATGTTGGGGACCTTTTACAAACAGCTCCTTTATAGTAAAGGAGGTAAGAAGGGCATTATTCCTTGAAGCTTATCCTTCTACTTTAGTGTTTGATGATGGCCGATGATTATGTGTGTAAAAATGATTGTATTTTGGAGGTGTTATTATTGTTGATTTTGTTGCTGTTTTAAATTTGTATGCCACTTTTCCTTTTTAAGTTCTAGAAAATTGTCCTTTTATGGTAAGTATTGCAGTATTAGCTGCTGCATTTCTTTTAAAAAACAATGATCACTAGCTTCTTGTTATTAAAAACAATTAACGCTTTACTTTTTATTATCTTTTAAGTGTCCAATGCATTAGTATCATGGATTTTATGTTTAATTTTTAATGCTCTCCATGGGGTCCACACAAAGTGGTCTGAAGCTTTTAATTTTAGGTTCACATGATTTTAATTTTTTTTTGTGGGTGTGTTAGTACCAAAATGGGCACTCCTACGAAACTTTGCCTACACCATGTCATCACTATCATCTTATTAATGTTGGGCAAATATTCTTTTCGTCAGATTGCCAAGTTGTCAAGTGTTGGCCTACTTTTATTAAGCCAACAATGTTTGCAGGTTACTCAATGGATGAGAGATAATGAATAAAGATGATCAAGCCCTTGACTTGTTAAGCATTGAAAAACGATGGATGGGATGTTAGTAATATGAACCTAAATGCAGATTTTAGAGTATCAAAGAGAACTCCTCCAATACCTTATCCAAGTGGCATATCAATTTAAGGCAAAGCAAGAAAGGAGAAACATAAAATTGCAATAGAGTAAACACAAGTCTGACCATGAAGTAATTAAAAAGTTGCGCAAGAAGTTGTTTAATGGTTGAAAATGTGGGACTAATAGGAAGGAATCAAAGTATGGAGCGAGTCACATATTTTAGGTGGCTCAATTACAAGAAATGTGTGCCTTTGATGGTTGAATGTGTAGTTGGCCGAGAGTGATTATATTGTTTAGTTGGCCAATTAAAGTAAATAAATAAGGTGTTATTTGGAGTTAAGTCCCCAACCATTTTGGTTAGTTGTAACGGGTAGTTCTCGATGGTTGGTGTTGTCAACCATCATCGACAGCTATATATTGTCTTGTTTCATTTGTATTGGGGACAACATAAATGATTGTATATTGTACTTATTGCCATTGATGAATGAGAATACTATTGTTCTATGCATATGTTGTCGTGAGTACTGGATATGTATGTTTCTATTATGTTTCTCTTAGTTATATTGTTGTTTACTCTATTAATCAATTAAGTCATTCCTGTGAGTAAACATTTGGTGCTGTTGCTGAATTAAACCCTCGTACACATCACATAGACGGGATAATAGCATCGTAATGCGTTAGTCAGTCAAAGAGTTGGTACAATCCAACAAAGATAGAGAAGATGAGTTGATGAAGGATTTTGTGAATCTGTGGGATATTTCGGGGAAGGATCATGTAGGGAGGGAGGCTCTTAAGCTAGAGGTCCTTCAGGCAGTTAGTTGGGACAACTTGAGTGTCAACCCAGAGGTCGACCACCTTCTCAATAGATTGCCGAGATTGCTTGCATGTTACTTCATCATACTCCAAGATCTTTAGGCCGACAAAGACCGAGAGCAAAGGCGACAACAAATACTATAATGGTATGAAGAGAGAAAGAAACGGGAGGAGGAAGAACGCGACACCAGTAGTAGGCGTACTCCTGAAAATTAATGCTCATACGATCAAACAAAGATAAGAACCAAATCCCAAGCAAACTAGAATCATTAAGAACGGGTATAAAGATCATTGAGAATAAGAGAACAAGAAGACCAACGAAGAAGCTTAAAACGAATTGTCGAAGAAACAAACCAGGACCTTGCCGAAATAAACCAAGACCTTGTCGAAATAAACCAAAACCTTGTCGAAGAAATAAACCAAGTCCCTTTCAAGCAACCGTCCATAACAGATGAAGAATATAAAGATGCTGCAAATGAATTAACTAAGGAACTTGAAAATAGTTTACGTCGTATTTGAGAGTTGTCCATATTAGAAGAAGAACTGAGAATTGGAGGATCCAAACTGAAGACCCTCGGATGGAGGGAGTACAAAAATGCCCCCCTAGGATACCCAAAGTGCGGAGGATGCTGAAAGTGGAAGAGTGTAAGACTCGAATGTGGTCACGAGTGCAAGAGAGGCACCAGAACGTGTCACGAGAAACAATCCAATCAGGTTTAACGTACAGGGAGGACATCGGGGAAGGAAAATGGCAACTCTGCCAGCCAGTCCAAGTGTCAAGAGGCAAAAACTACCAAAATTCACGGTGAGAGGGTTAGAGGATCCAAAACAACATTGTAAGACATGTGAAACTATATTATAGCAAATGGGAAAGAAGACATAGATAACTGGTTGAGAGTGTTTCCAACGACTCTCAAAGGCATAGCAATAGATTGGTACACACATAGTTGGAAAACTAGACTCGCCATGCCCAAAATTGACGAGTTTTTAAAAACTCGGCAAAAAACTCGGGAACTTAAAAAATTGTTTAAATTTCATTAGAAACACATTTTTTTTGCAAAATTCAATGACAAGATGAATCCAATGAGTCCATAAATGAGTACAAAAGTGTTTTCTAGTAAATTTGATTGACTTTAATGCAAATTGATTACAAAATCACATTCTCATGCGAAATCCTGATGGTTGGAAGCTTGATAGTTTGATACAAATTACAAAAGATAGCTGAAAATGAAAATAGTAAAACTAGAAGTAAATACTAAATACAACATTTTACACCTTCCTCTTCCCTAATTTAGTCAAAGCTAGGGAAGAGGTAGATGCTCTAGTCCTATGAGTACGTGGTGCCAATGGCTCCTCGGTTGGCATGGAAGGCTCTGGTTGAGGCTTGACCACTATCTTGGAAATATCTGGCTTTGGCAATGACTCCTCATCCTCATGAATGTCCTCCAACCCTACATCTCTTGTTGCATGCACATCCTCCATTGCCTATCTCTCGAAATCAAGAATCTCACCCGTAGTAAACAATGGAGGTTACTCATCCTGCCCTTTACCAATCATTGTAAGTATCTATCTCATCCAAATCAATAGGATCTAGTGATTTGTCCTCTACTCTTTTTGTGCACAATTGAAGGTTTTATTGCACAAAGACAAGGTCATTGAGGCGTTTTTGAGCTAATTTGTTGCTCTTCTTCATGTGAATGGCCTCAAACATGCTCCAATTCCACTAACAATTGGAAGTGCTACAAGGCTGACATAGTATGCAGAGGGCAATTTTTTGGATATGTGGGTTATTTCCACCCCAATTTTTCCACCAAACCTCTGCAAAAAAACAATATTGAAGAGTTAGAAAACAAAGTCAAAACACATTTTATCAAATTATAAGATGCATGTGAAATAAACTTAAAGACTCCCAATTTTATACTTGGTGGTTGAGTGGTTCTTCCTCGAACAACTAGCTTTGAAGAAAAGAGTTTACCCCTTCCTTCCCTGTAGAGATCCAACTCTTGGACAATGAGGTCTCTCACCTCAACTCTGGGCTCCATCCTCTGAATGCATGTTGTGAGCCCCTCCATAACCTTTCCATTAGGATCGGAGAAGTTGTTTGAGAAGAGAAAATTAGGGTTGAGGAAGTACCCTACTGCATGGATGGGTTGGTGGAGTTGATTGTTCCACCTCCTACCAACAATCTACCACATGGGATCAAATTTGAGGCTGTCCCCCATGTAATAACTTTTGATAGCCCCTTTGGCCCGATCCATGGCCTCATAAATATATCCCATTGGGTTTTGATCCCCATCTACCAAGCAAAGGACTCTAACCAAGGGCTCTGACACCTACATTACAAATAGAAAAAGATTAAAGTTACAAATTTATAATGAAAGACTTAAATTAAAAAAAAGAGAATATTCAACGTGAGTTTAAAATCAAAGTTTTGAAGTTACCTTCACGATCTCTAAAGCTCTTTGTACAAATAGGTTGTTGAAGACTATTTTTGCAAGTATATCTCCTTCGAGCTTCCTTGCATCAGTTGAGTCTAGCCATGCTTGACTCATAAACATTTGTTTTAAAGTAGTCAAAGAACCCAAAATGCTTTGCAACATTAAGAAAATTGTTGCAAACCTTGTGGCACCCGATCTTACCAACTCCTTTCCTTGTGTATGATCTCTCATCAAACTAAGAACCCAAGGGTGATTGTGGATAAATTTTGTGATGCTCCTTGCATCATTTACAATCGGTGCCACCCAAACAAATTTGCCTATATCCTCCAAAAGAAGGTCAAGGCAGTGCGCCACACATGGTGACCAAAAAAGTGTAGGATGTCTATCCTCAAGCAATCTTCCAACTGCCACATATGCTGCTGCATTATCCGTGATGGTTTGCACCACATTATCTATCCCCACCTCCATGACAACTTCCTCCAACAATGTACACAATGTTTCTGCATTTTTTATTTTGTTGGAGCTATCCACCGATTTCAAAAACACAACTTCACCTTTTGAAGAAACAAAAAAATTAAGGATGGTGTGGTTTTTCTCATCCATCCACCCATCGGAAAGAATGGTGCAGCCATGTTTCATCCATTCTTTCTTTTGCTCTTCCACTACTTGCACCACCCTTTCGGTAGCATTTGTGAGCAACCTACAAGTACAAAGTAAAACAAGTACAAAATTTTAATTTTTATACAAAAAAAAAGCTTAAATTCAACATAAACTAATTTAAAATAAAGAACATAAACTTAGCATAAAATTTAAATTGATTAACCTCCCGCTCTAGTCTTTGTGAGAAGGTGGCTTGTAGCCTTTTCCCACAACTATCAATGCGGTAACCAAATTGTGCCAATAGGGACTACTTGCCACATTGAATGGAATGTTATTGAAATACCAAAAGTTTGCACATGCAATGTCGGCATGTTGATGCACCTCCCTATTCCACCCTGTAGCCTCCAATGATGTCTGTGCTCCTGCTGTGTTTCTTGGTACAAAAAAACTATGTGGTAGACGTGAAGATGTAGGCGGTGGCACTCTACTTGAAGATGTGAGTGGAGGAACCCTAAATTGTTGGACCAATCAAAGAATTTCTTGATGAAGTACGGTTGGAACTAATCACCAATCCAATGACTTCTTGTGCCCTCTTCTCTTTTGTTTTCTTCTCTTCATGGTTGGAAAGTAGGGCATTTATTGTCCAATGCACTTCTTCCTTTGCTTGGTTACACAACTTGACTTCTTAGCTAGTGATTTGAGAAAGTTGGAATTTGAGGCAATTGATTTCCCTTTCTGTATTGAACCCACAATAATTATGTTGATTGTGCCTTGATTGCACCCGATGTGCTATGCTTCAATATGGTGTCCTTTCGACCTTGCATAATACCTTGAACATTTTGGAGAGTCTAGAAAGAGAAAGAAAGAAAAGAAAAAACAAACTGAGCAACTAGGTTTTGAAATAGGAAAAAAGAATATAAAAAAATAAAATAAAAAAATACCAGTGAAATTGTACTTCAACTATTGATAAATCCCTCCAATGACTTGATACTCATTTCATGTAATTGATTTTCAAATTAATAATTGCTTGACTATGTTTTTTTGTTCCCTGGATTCTCTTTGTTGGAATTGTTGGGTTTGAGTGAATTTTGCCAGAGAACTTGTGTACTTTTTTTAACAAAATTGACTTTTGAGCTTGTTGAGTACTTGCCAAGTTTTAGAACCATGGGCTGTAAAATATCTATTATATATTTATTGGTTGGTAAGTTAGAGACATTGATTGGTATAGGCTGATTGGGAAGAAAAGTTGGTTTACATTCTTTAAGTGTACAATATATGTGTGTTTTAGTTTGTTTTATCACAGTTGCATTATTGTGGAGAGAATTGGAAAGTTTTTAAGTAGACTTTACTTACGAGCTTGTAGAGTACTTGCTAAGTTTAAGGACCATGGAACATGTAACTTGACATTGTTGTAAAATATCTATTATATATTTTTTGATTAGTAAACTAGAGACATCGATTGTTATAGATTGATTGGGAACAAAAATGGGTTTACGTTCCTTGAGTGTGTAGTAAATGTGTGTTTTGGCTTGCTTTATCATGGTTGCATTATTGTGGATAGTATCTCTTTGTAGTTTTTAGGCAAGATGTGACCCATTTCCAAAAGCTCTTTGATGTCTTTTCTATCTCTTCTTTGTACATTTGTGGGTGGCAGTAAGGAGGGATCATGATAGGCTTAGAGCTTAGTTCTATTGCTAGGTAGTTGTCTTGGAGGCAAATCAATAAACACCATGTTATGCTTATTTAAAATATTTTGAATATTAACATGATAAATGCATTGCTTATTTGTAGATATTTGGCAAGCATGATCAAATAGCTTGCTTCCCAAGCAATCTGTCCTTTGTGGAATGTCTTTTCCATTCTTTTAGCTTTATTGCTTGTAGATGCTCCACTAAAAATTTCTCTAAGCATCACATCTTTCCCTTTAGATTTAAACTTGAGCTCCATGGATTGATAATTTTGTAAAAATTCACCAAGGTAGTGCAACCATTGTACACCCAAAACCATGGGTGTCTCCCCTAATCGCACAACACAGAAATCATCACTTATGTTGAGTTGTTAGATTATTTTGGTGCATGGAATTGTGAATCCATTAGCAATAGTCACGTTGAATCCTTCAATTCTCCAATTCTCAGATCTCTATTGACCACCAAACCTTCATCAATGAATTGTGTGTGGCCCCAATATCAATGAGCAATGTTGTTCTCTATCTAGACAATGCTCCTCAAACCTTGAATGGATGATATTTGGGTGCTCTTGAAGGAGCTACAAGTGTGCTGTTGTCTATGCTTTCATCGTTACGTTTTTAGGTGCATGTTCCCCTATGGCTGGTTGTGGCTCAAGTTCTTCCAAATTTGAATCATCATTAGGTATTACTTCTATAAAATGGACTTGGCCTTTACCAAGACATCTATTACTTGTGTCCGTGGCTCCTTGCAAGAAAAACATGGCTTCTTCCTTTTGTTGCTTGCTTGACAAAAATAAATAATAATGCAATTTACCAAATATGCCACAACATAAGGGAAACCTAAAACTTGTATTTGAAATCTTCAAATTTTATCATTGCATTCTTGTATCTTTTTTAATATGGTTTCTAAGGGGGATATTAGTGTGTTAGAATATTGTCATTGATGTCAAAGCAAGATTGTTGCAAAGATTGTCATTGATGTCAAAATAGATAGACAAGACTGTTGGATTATTATCATTAACGTCTAAGGTGTGAAAGCATTTTGTCAATGAAGGAAATCGTTGTTCACAAAGAAAGTTGATGACGAATGAAGGCCAAAGGCCGCTACTCGCCATCCAAAAGACAAGGTTATGATGCCTCACAAGTGTGCATTAATGTAGATTAAAAAGCATGTTTTGTTAAATCGTCCAAGTGTGTGATGAAAAGATGATTATGAGGAGCACCAAATATTGTTAGAGGAGTAGCAATGAGTAAGTAGAATAAGAATAAGCAAACAATAGCATGAAGGCATCAAATTTCCTATATGGCCAACTTCCTTGATGATTGCCACCTTAATGAAAATAACATAATTAAAATTATGTTTGTTATAAATTCGGGCGGACTATGGTTAATTTAATTATCATTAAAAGCAATGATTGATTTTGTGAAGGCAACAATCATATAGTAAAGAAGGACGATGGTAATAATGTTTGTTTTAGAGCAATGATTCATAAGTTAATTGGCAGTGATAAAGTTTAAGAGGCAGCGCTTGGGAATAAGACAAAACACCAACAACTAGTTTCAAATAAAAAGGTTGTGTCTTTTCATATGGATATCTCTTTTCAAAGAGATGTATCTTCTTATTTGAATATGAAGATATAAATAATGATTGTAATTTGAGAGGAAGGTCAGTGAATGATAGGTTAAGAGTGAATAAGGAAGCAAGTGTGTAGAGCCAAATGGATATAACATACAAACACAAGAAGAGTGTATGAAGAGAGTATAGAAGATTATTCAAAGGCAGATTTGTAAAGAGGAATACATGCAGATTTGAAGGAGAAAAGTATATGAAAAGGATGGCATTTAGTTTGTGAGAAATATAATATGTTCCATGGGGACGTGTCCCCACCCCAAAAAATTCCCATGTTTCCTAGACGGGGACGTCTCGGAGACTTGGGGACTTGGGGGGGATGTCCCCTCACTAGCCCACCACTAGTGCCACCATCCCACCACCAGTGTCGCTGTCTCCAAGATGCCACTAGGACTTCGAGGATGCTGGGGTGTCCTCAAGACATCTAGGGGACTCCTAGTTGTCTCCAAGATTTATAATTCTTATACTTATACATCTTTTTATAACTATTTTTTCAAGTACTATATGTATTTCTGCACCCTGCTGCCCCCTCCCCGCCGTCCCCCCGCCATCCCCAAGCTTAGACCCCATGTCCCCGCGTCCCTGAAACACGTCCCCTGCCATCCCCCTGTCCCCATCCCTGAAACCCCGTGGAACACTGAATTGTATAGTCAGTTTTTATGAAGACATTATAAGAGTTTGTCATCCATTGAAGAAGCATAAAATTTGAGAAGAAGAATAGAGTAGAGTTGTGAAGATATTATATGTATATCATTTGTTGAAAGAGCAATTTAAGAAAGGGAAATACTTTGTCTACTTTGGAGGTTGGTGCCTCATATTGGTGAGGTTGGTGCCTACAAATTAGAGAAATTGGAGTTTCTTAAGGGTTGGTGCCTACAACATTTGTAGAAAGAAGATTAATAAAAGCAATATTTTTGCCATGGTTTTCTCCCGCAAGGGTTTGCACGTAAATTGTGTTATTGTGTTGCTATTATTTGACTTTACATATGTGCTAATTTTGATTAAATCTTGAAGTGATTAAATAAGTTTTTAAAAGATAAAAGAATATTGGTATACTGATCCTCCCCCCTCCCACTCTCAGAATAATTGTGTGCTCATCATAGTGGCTTGTAGAGTGTTTGCAATAAATTATAATTTCAATTAACTCATTGATTTGCTAGAAAATTGGTAGCAAAGTTCCTTTCTCTTTATATGAATGATATTTACTGACCTAACTGTTTGGGGAAATTAAAAGTTTCCTAGATTCTATCGAGCTACCAGTCAGGACATCCTCATCTTTTGATTACCTCTGATTACTATTGAATTGTCTTCTATAATTACCAACCTTAACACTTCAAGGAAATTGACAATTTCCTAGATGATTCTATTTAGTACTAATCAGGACATTCTTGTCTTTTGATATGATAAGTGATTGTCAGTGGATTGCCTTCTCAATGGTGAGAGAAAGACCTCTGCCTCTGCCTTATTGTTCAAGTAGGAACCATAGATTTCACAGAAGAGCATGAGCATAGTTCATTTGTCGTCTTGAATGGTTACACTGATTGCAGCTACATGGGGATTACCCTTTGCTGCCGCCATCAAAATTGAATTTTAAATTTAAATTAACCTGCTTTTTGGGCCCATCATTTAGCCAAGGTGGGGAAAACATTGTTTGACCGAGTCCCTTTATTATGGATTTCTTATGCTTCTTTTGATGCTTTATATATTGGTTTTTAGTTTGATTTATATAATTGTTTCACCTTTTAGCTGATATAACTAGTAAATTCTTTCTGATCATATCTGATAGGAAATTATATGACATCTAAAGATTAAATCATATCTGAACTCAGATACGGTTAGAATACAAATTCTCTGTTTACAACATTCCAGTAGTGCTTTTTTCCTGATTTATATTTTTAGAATTCCAGGACACAAAGAATGGAACCTTATGCTTTTATGGTCATGTTGCTTTTCATTGATTCAAAGAATAAGAAGAAATGGTTTGAGAATTTTAGGAAGAAGCTGAACAAGGATAGGAAAATTTTGGCCGCAATTCATGTTGATGAGTGACTTCTGACGTTAGGAAGCATTGGCTATTGAGGTGATTATTAGATGGCTATTAGGCTGGTTGAGGATTACCTTTATTTCATGCATTTTTGGTAACTTGTGTGTTGTTATTAATCTTTAACAAGGTTATCTATTATTCTATGGCTGCATGCACCTAGTATACCCTTACCGTGCACATTACCTAGGAAAATCTGTTTGATTCGATTAACCATCTGGTTTCTCTCCTTTTTGTTGAAATTTATACTTGAGAAATATGCCTTACTAGGCTAATGTAACTTTTGGCAGTTTCTTAAGATTGATTTTACATCTGGGACAATGGGTTACAAATTTATTGATAAATTTGCTCAGTACTTTGGGATGAAGCTTTATGTCTTTAAATTATTATATCCAACTGTTTTTCCTTTCTGGTAGTTCCTGTTTGTACTGTAAAATCAGTTAATAGAAACAATGTTGATTGTACTACAAGTTTGTCTATGGATATTCTTATTGCAACTTTGGCTTTTGCTTTCTGTTAGGCTCTCGACAGATGTCGAGAATCTGTACCAGTTGATTGGCCTGCACCTGCTTATGTGCTTGTTGGGCGTGAAGATTTGGCATTAACTGCCATTGGCCGTTCAACTGCAGAGAGATCACAACATAAAGTTCAGAGTGTGTCTAATTATCTAAATCTTATATCTATGTCTGCACCGTACACGTTACACTTGCACCCATTGATTGTTCCTTCATCTACCACTGATCTTCAAGCAACAGTTGTCTCTGGGAAGCAGAGAGTGGATTCTGCAGCAGAATCAGTTGTTGATGGTATGGAACATATGTTCAACTCAACCACACAGTTGCGATTTGGTCGCGATCTGCGACTTAGTGAGGTATCTCTTTTTTCCTGATGGTTGACCTTGTTTGTTAATGCATTGAAGAATGCAGTTACATGCTTGTTACAGGCTCAAACATGCGCAAAAAACCAATCAGACTATCAATATTTATGAAAACTCTTTTTGGCATTTTATAAATCTGTATTTATGCTTATAAAATTATTTCTACCATGCTGTCATTTTTTGCACAGAATTGAGAGTTCATCCTATAGTTTTAGCACAGCTGGCTTTTCTGATTTATGA